>JXCR01109863.1:1751-29276 GCA_002079205.1 Phalaenopsis hybrid cultivar
TACCCTCTTTTCCCCCTATTGTCTTGAAAAAAAAGTCAGTGCTATGGTCCCCTATTGTTTGATCCAATATTGACCGGGGACGAGCCCCGACTTCCATAGGTCCTTGGTTCGACCTCCCGCTAGCGCCTTGCTTTTCTTTCAGAAAGCTCCGCGCTCGTTATCCTTACTGTTCTCTCTGCTTGGGCCCCCTCCCATTGCTCTAGCCATAAGCTATGTCCAGCTCACACCCACTCTGGCCTGCACTGCGAGGCCAGAGTGAGCTCAGCGGTCAGCCCCTGATGTTAGGAGGTCATTCGCATTTGCCGGATCTATAGAGATATTATGAGCCCTCCGTCCTAGATTCTCTCTAGCGGCCATTTGGTTCACCGGTACTACCAAAAAGTCTCATGCTTACGTAATTGTGACTTATATATAAGTCTGATCTCAGACCACGAAGACCCCGGTCGTGCTTCTGGTTTCCATTCTCATCATCATCTTGAAGGAAACTCCTCGTGCTCTGCCATAAGAACTTGAAGTCCGTATCATGGTGAAGGTAAGGTCACGCTGTGACTCTTGCTCAAAAAACTGACCGAACAAGTTTGAGTTATTGGCTCGTTCGACCCGGCTGCATTTATGAGTCGCTCGTTCAACTGTCCCTCGGAGACACGGTCGAGAAGTGCCATGCATGGTCACCCCCCGTCCTTTCTTTCTCTCGGTCCCACCCGGGTAAGAAAGAAATGGATCAAAAAATGAGACTTCTGCTACGGGCTATGCCACTCATTACTGATGAGGGAAGTAGCATCCGTCCCATCGCAAGCACCTACAATGTCATGATCACATTGGTTGACCCTTTTTTGGTAGTTCAACGAACGGTCGCCCCTCCAACTAGGAAAGGTAGAAATATGGAAACTTCTCTGCCATTTGGATCAGAGAATATATGGAGGAAATCGGGTTTGAAATTCCTAGAAACCGCACGATTATATAGCCAAAGGGAATACGCCGCGCCTAAAATCATCCCAAGCGCTGGTACCATAGCGTTATCCTCCCGGAAAATCCGAAGTCTGATTTCACACCTTTGTTGCAAGCTCTGATCTACTACATTTCTCTCTTCTTCAATCTCAAATTACAACAATTTCGGATCATTCATGAAATACAAGATTTGAAGAAAGTGATTTGAGTCCCTTCAAAATGGGTATGATCACTATTCCTCTTCAACTTAAATTCATCATGAACAATATCAAGAATATAGTTCAAGCTCATTTAACACTAGAAAATCATCCCGCCTGGCAATCCCAAATACTCAAATTATTTACAACAAATGGGGTGGATTGATTTCTTGACGGATCAACACTTTGACCTGCTCCCCAAACATGCTCACCAGATGCTTCATATCAACCGAATCCAAACTATGTTTTTTTGGTTTGTGATAGATCATAATCTTGCCATTGCACTTAACCATTTCACCATCAATACTACCATATGCGCTGAATATGGAATCTTGTAAAGATATATGGCTCACATTCGAGCATCGTGTTCAATCCAAGAACTGATTGCACATCAACCATCTTAAAAACAACATTCATAATCTGTCCATGAAGGATCTAAACATGACACAATATATTTCACCTATAAAATCCAAGATAGATGCTATTGCTGCTGCGAAATTCAAGATAGATACAAAGGGTATCATTCACTAGAACTCGAATGGATTACCATAGACATATCAAGCATCTAAAATGAATATTAGAATAAATCTTCAACCGATTCACTTAGAAGATCTTTAGCCACTAATGTGTAGTGAGGAAACTAATTTGGCAACTGAAACTCAGGAAATTACAGTTGGTCACACAAAACAACAGACTCATGACAAAAAAAAAAAGGATATCGGCAAACATATAATGGAAGAGGGTATTAGCATAACAATAACAACAAACCAAACTCGCACAATTTTAAATCAAAGCAATTTTCTTTAACTAGATATCGTGAAAAACACAACAGGCCTTGATTTGCTTGCCAAATATGCAACAAATAAGGTCATTTGACGACAAAATGTTGGCATAGAACTTGTCATACTAGCCCGCAAACCCAGAGGATATGATAGCATATGATAACAATTCCACTCGAGTGACTCCTAGACATGAGGGCTACCTCTCATCTCACCTCTGATCATACACAATTACACAACAGTCAACCATATTGGGGATCACAACACATTATGGTGGGTAATGGTCAATCTTTACCTATTACTCATGTAGGTCAAGGTCTCTTATTCACCTCATCCCGTAAGTGTAATAACTGAATTTTAAATAATATAACAATAATAAATATAATAATAATAATGTAAAGTAAATATGGAAAAGAAATTTTGAATCAGCATGAAAGGAATAATCGTTTCGTCGATTTTGCTTAAGAGGCAAGCTTCTCTTTCGAACCCAAACGAAATTGATAATTAGACCGAGAGAGCACGTGTGGGAGAAGGGGGTTTTCTAGTATGATTCTCATGCCATAGATTTCGACGCTCTTGTAGGAAGTCAATGTCGAGCGCTTTGTTTACGATGGAGAAGAGACGCCGAAGGCTTGCAAAAGAGGAGAGTTGTACTAGCGTAGAAACCAAAGCCCTAGCAAGCCTCATTGTTTCTTGTTTGAGCGATGATGGAGAAGAAGGGAAGAGGAACGACTCTGTGCGAAGGTTTGAGCGGAATAGAAGGATTCAAATGTGAACCCTAATCAAGTGGCGTGCGTGAAGGAGGAGGATCGACCAACATCGAAGAAGAAGGGTTTCAGTGAGGGTGACTTTGTGTGCGAAGGAAGGAGAGGTCTGCCGCTTGTGGGAGGTTCGATAGCTGCTCGTGTGAAGGAAAGGAGAATGAGAAGAAAAAGGAGCTCACGAGTGTGCGTGTGAAGGCTGAATCGAAAATTGATAAGTGAGAGTTTTATTGTTAGGTTAAATAATAAATTGAATTGTATTAAATTATTTTATGATTGTTAGTGAATTAATAAACAATTCTTCAATTTAACATTTGTAAATTATTAATAGTGAGTTCTATTAATTAATTCTAGATATCAAGAAATCTAGAAAATTTTGCTCTATAAGACTTGGAGATCTGAATTGTGGAGTTTTTAGAAAGAAGAAAGAAATGTATGTTTAATGTTTTATTTGTTTTCAAAATAATTAGTAGGATAATTATATGTAATAAATACTAATATTAGGTTATATATCGCCAAAGATTGAAGAACGTCTGTTTTAAAGGATTTAAAATTGAGGAGAGTTGTCACATCAATTAAGATGAGTAATTATTTTTTTTTTGCATTAAATTAATGATTTATTTAAAAGTTGTATTTCAAATCAATCAAAATAAACTTGCAATATGATTTTAAAAATAAATATTTCATTCCTGTTTTACATTTTGAATGTTTGAAAGATATCTTACAAATGTGAGAAAAATAAGTGACACATGAAAGCATATTGAAATGATTTTAAATTGATGTAAAATGATAAATAAATGCTTAAGTCAATCAAGATTCACCCTCAGATGGTACTGATAGGGGATATGATGTATTCGTGCACGATAAAAGAAATGCAAATGGTAAAAATGTACATTCAGGTGTAAATATTTTAGTGTACAATTACATATTTGATGATACATTTGGATATGACGGTGATCCTGATATGACAACTTAAAAGTTGGGCAAATATTAAAAGGTAAATAGCTAAATTGAAACAGGAAAGTTTAATTTAAATTGAAAGCTTACAGTATGATAAATTAATAGACTGCATTTCTTTTGGTCATTCATACATAAAATTCACATATTAGTTTATTCTAACTGCTCACCAAGTCGTGTAAATTTAATGTCGAATTTAATTGTTTTATTTAGAAAAAACTGTATATTAATATGCCTGACAGAAGTGATTTAGTTTAGAGGTGGAAGACTACTGTAGATTGGTATTATTTTATGATGTGACTGATTTTCTTTTTGTACTATTTACTTATGTATAGAGATAGTGTTGTGTGTGGATTAAGATGTTCTACTCAGACTATATTATTATTTCTAGATGATTTAAATTTTAATTTAGTGTATTTTGTGGTTTTTTGGTAATTATTTCATAAATTGGAAGTTATGAAATTCTATGAAATATAAATGAATGTTAATACCATCTGACTGCAGTTTTTGACTTAGTTAATGCAAAGCTATCAGATCGGATCGTGAGAAGAGTGGTATCAGAAAAATTATATTAAATCATGATAAAAAAGAACTAGTAGATTGATTAAATTAATTAATAAATAATATTAACGAGGGATTAAATATTGTCTAATTATAATTTTTCTTATGTTATTTTATAAATATGAAAATAAAGGGAAAGAAGTTATATAGACGACATGGTAGAAATTGATACATGTTCATGAATTACTTCGAATGCATATACTTTTGTTGAGAGGATAATTGTAGTAACTCAATGATTAAGAATCCTTAGACTCAGACCAGTTCTGGTGGGGGAAACCAGATAAATAAGTATTTTAAGCTATTTCAGGATATGAAACCACCTCTTTTTTCTGGATGAGGGGGTTTAGTAGATGCTGAAAAATAGGTGCTGAGAGTGAAAAAGATTTTAGATGAGTCGTCTTGTCCTCAGAGAAAAGAGCTACACTGGCCACTTTTGGCTTAGAAGGAGAAGCAAAGAGATGACAACAATTTCAGTTGCAAGAGAAATTTAGATGTAGAGACAACTACTTGGTGCAATGGAATGAATATGTGGCAATTTTTAGTGACTGGTTCGTACCACTGTCAGTCATGAAACATGTGCAGGATAAATTTATCCTGTTGATACAAGATGATTGTTCGATAATGCAGTACGATCAAAATTTACTATGCTTTCAAAGTATGTTCCCCAATTGATTCCAAATGTAGAGTAGAAGTGCCACAAGTTTTTGTTTGGGCTAAAGGATATGATTAGACAACCACCGATTCCTCTTGGGATCGATGATTATTCTATTTTAGTGGAGAGGGCCAGGAGTATTAAGCTAGATTTAAAAACTATCCACTGGAGGGACTTTTAAAATAGAAGAAATTCAGAGGGATTCAGATTTTCTCTTGGTTCTTAGGGCAGACAATCCTTCCAATCAGGAGATGCCAACGTTAAGAATGCTAGATCAACAGTGTTGGCAGTCAGATTGAAGCCAAGTGTGATAAATGTGGGAGGTCTCACAAAGATGAGTGTTTTTTTGGATCAAACAGTTATTTTTGGTGACACCAACCAGGAGATATGGCACGAAATTGCTCTAGATTGGGATAGAAAGCTTAGACAGATTCTAGGGGATGTGTTGCACCATCTCAGAGAAGCTTTGGCAGTTGATGGCATCTGAATCTTCAGAATTTGTGTTAAATCTTATTCAAACTCAGTAGAATTCCCAGCTTGGAGCTTATGCATTTTTGTAGTTGGAAGCTAAGGACTTCGTTGAAGTTGTCACATATATGATTTACATTTAAGAATTTTTAGCCAACTGAACCTTTAATTATCATAGAATTCATGTTATGCATTCATAACACAATGTAAGAACTTAAATATATTAATAAGTTAACTCTAAATGTTCAATGCAATGATTTTAATGATTGATATCATATATCTTTAGAATAGACCAATAAGAATATTATTTGATTTAGGAGCATTACATTCTTTTATAGCCGAAGTATTGTTTAAAGTGATGCAATTGAACAACACCTTAATTATTATGATATTATATGCTAAAATTCCAAACAATAGTTCTATGGAAGCTAATCAATATGTGAGGTAAAACTAATGATTGATGGAAAGGATTCTGATGTGCAACTTATTGTTTTTCCCTTGGGGAAATTTGAGGTGATTTTAGGCATGGATTGTTTGTTTAAAAATTTCATCACAATTGATTAAAATAAAAGGTTAACATCCATGATAATTACTTGTTTGAGAGCTTTCAAATTGTTGAGTCGTGGAAATTAAGGTTTTCTTGCTTATGTGACAAATATCTCTAAGTCTTTGAGTGATTTTTCTGCAATAAGAGAATATCTAAAAGTTTTTCTTGATGATTTATGAGGGCTACCACCAGTGCAAAAGATTAATTTTACTATTGAGCTCTTACCAAATTTTGAAGCTGCATCTAAGGCACCCCACAGATTGACAGTTATAGAGTTGTAGGAGTTTAAGGGTCATTGCAGGAGTTACTAGATAAGGGTTTATCATACCCAACACTTTACCTTGGAAAGCTTCGGTATTATTCGTGAAAGAGGGATGAGAGCTTTAGAATGTGCATTGTCTACAAGCAGTTGAAAAGGCTTACAATTATACTTAAATATTTACTGTTAAGGTTTGATGAATGGTTTGATCAATTAGAAGGGGCTGTTGTATTTTCCAAGATTATCTAATGTCAGACTATCAGTACATGCGGATTAAAAAGGAAGACACAATGAAGACAACTTTCAAAATTAGATAGGGACATTATGAATTTGTGGTGATGCCATTTGGACTGATCGATGCTCCAATATTTTTTATGGATTTGATGAAAAGGATGTTCAGATAGTTTTTGAATACTGTTGTGATTGCCTTAATAGACTATATCTTAGTGTATTTTAGTGATGAAGTCAGTCGTACAAATCATTTACATGCTTTCTGCAGGTTTTGAAGGAGAATACACTATATGTCAAAATTTTTAATTGTGAATTTTCGCTTAAAAGTGTGGTTTTTTTTGCGCATATTATCAGTGGAGATGACATATCAGTGGATCAAAATAAGATCAAGACAATTGCAAGACTTGCTACTATTACTAAGATCAGAAGTTTTCTAGGTCTGACTAGTTATTACAGGAGATTTGTATAGGAGTTTTCACAGATTGTTATGCCATTATTCTGATTGACTCAGAAGACAGTGAAGTTTAATGGGACTGATCGTTGTGAAGAGGCTTTTTAAAAATTGAAGTCTTACTTGATAGCTGCTTTAGTGTTGGCTATTCCTTCAGGTCAAATGTGTTTCAAATTTTCAGTGAAGCATCTTTAAAGGGTTTGGGTTGTGCTCTTATGCAGCATAGAAAAACCATTGCCTATAATTTAAGGTAATTAAGGAATCACAAAAGAAATTATCTCACACTTGATTTGGAGCTTGTAGCAGTTGTGTTTGCATTTAAGATATGAAGACATTATTCGTATGAAGCATGTGAGATATTTATAGATCATCAGAATTTAAAGTGTTTTTTCACTCAGAAAGGATTGAATCTGAAATCATAGGCAGAGGAGATGGTTAGAGTTTATTAAAGTATCATTCGGGGAAGACAAATGTGGTGACAGATGCAGTGAGTAGGAAGACTTCAGGTAATTTGAATTGTTTATTTACTCAGCAGGAGAAGTTCCTTAAATATTTGGAGATGTTAAAGCTATCTGTAATTAATTATAGTGATGATCATATGGTTCAATTGAATCAGTTAACTCTGCAATCCACTTTGAAAGGCAAAATCAGGGATTCATTAGCAAGAGATAACAATGTTTAGAAAATCCCGGAGCAGGTTAAGACGAGCAGTTTGGAGAAGTACATGTTAGATAAGGATGACTTATTGAAATATAAAGGCAAAATTTATGTTCTAAATGTTAATAGTATTCGACGGAGAATTCTATAGGAAGCACATTTGTCTGACTATACTATTTACCTAGAGAGTAATAAAATATATCAGGATCTCAAGGAAAAATTACATGATCAAAATTGAAGAGGAGAGTGTCAGAATTTGTGGCAAAGTGTCATAAATGCTAATTAGTCAAGGCAAGACATCAACATCCTAGAGGTCAGTTACAACCTTTACATATTCTAAAGTGGAAATGGGAAAAGATTGCTATGGACTTTGTGAAGTCGTGACAGAGTCCTGATGCTATTTGTGTAATTATTGTTAGATTGACTAAGTCTGCTCATTTCTTACCTATTAGACAAATAGATCCAATTGAAAGATTAGCTAAATTATGTGGATCAAATTGTGAGATTGCATGGAATGCCAAATTTTATCGTCTCCGATAGAGATGACATATTTACTTCCAGATTGTGAAAGAATATTCAGGAAGCTTTGGGTACCATATCGACCATTAGTGCAGTCTTTCACCTTCAGACCGATGGCCAATCAGAATTGACCATTCAGTTTTTGAGGATTATAACTGAGAGAAATAATTAACATATGAAATTTTGTTTAAATGATTTTAAATTGATATGAAATGATAAATAAATGCTTAAGTCAATTAGGATTCACCATCAGATGGTACTGGCATGGGGTGTGATGTGCCCGTGCATGATAAAATAAATGATAAAGGCTTACCTTTGGTGCACTTTTTGTGAGTACTTATGGAGACAATTTTGAGGATTCATTCAAGAATGGCGGTGATTCTGATATGACATCTTAAAAGTAAGGCAAATTTTAAGATGGTAAATATGTAAATTGAAAACAAGGGTAAATTTAAATTGAGTGCTTACAGTTTGATAAATTAATGAACTACATTTTCTTTTGTCATTCATGCATAACATTTGCATATTAATTTAATGCATGATAAGATTGTAATTGCTTACTAAGTCATGTAAATTTACTGTTGAATTTATTTTTTTTCAGAAAAAATTATTGATCGATATGTATGACAGAAGAGATTTAGTTTACAGAAAGAAGACAACAACTGATATATATTATGTTATGATGTGACTGTAGTTTTCTTTTTCATACTGTTTATTTCTATATAGAGATATTGTTGTGCGTGGATTGAGATGTTTTACCTACAGAATATGTTGTTTCTAGTTGATTTAAATTTTCATTTATTGTATTTTGTGGTTGCTTAGTGACTCTTTTATAAATTGAAAGTTATGAAATTCTGTGGAATATAAATGAAATGTTAATACCGTCCGACCGCAGTTCTCGATTTAGTTATTGTTAAGCTATCAGTTTGGGTCGTGATAGTAAGTTATATTTTTCTTCCTCTAGTCATGTCCCAAATTACATCACAACCTTCTTTTGGTTCAATAGCTTGCATCTTATAAGTCTTGTTAAGGTACTTTACTAAATTTGGCTATGTAATCATGGACAATAGAAACAAAATAATATTACTTCAACGACCAGACCATAATGGACTCTATCCCATTCCATCTGTAACCAGTGCATCCACAACACTGTTAAATTTCTGCAACGAATGTCCAACATCATCTGCTTGGTCATCCCCAAAATTCAACTCTACAAACAATTGCTTGCAGAAATCCATTACTTCGCATCAACTTACTGAAGATTACTGCAATTCACATAATATTGAAAAAGGTCATAAACTACATTTCATCCCCTTAACTTCATGTAATTCTGAAATTTTAGCTATAGTACATTCAGATGTATAAGCTATAGCTCCAATTATTTATAATGAAGGATATCACAACTATATTTCGGGTCTGTTTGAGACAACTGTTGATTATTTTTAATCTGTTGATAAGCAAATTATTCTGATAATCTGCAGATTATCAGAATAAACTGATTTGCTGTTTGAGGCAGCTTATTCAGAACAACTTACCAGATTATCAAAATAAGCTGGTTTGCTGTTGAGACAGCTTATTCAAAACAGTTTACTGGGAGCTCTTGTTGTATAAATGACCATTCTGCTCCTGTTTGGTTAAGTTGTTTGCAACAGAACTGAAATGAGAACAAAAGTAGATAATACAAAACTCATAAATCATCACAGATCAGTTCAAAAGATAACATACAGTGCTCACATTCTCGTGAGTATCAGAAGAAAAAAAAACAATTGTCAGTTCCTGAAAAAAAACAAAAAAAAAGATGCAGACAAAAATAAACCTATAATGTATGAAATAAAGAAGACTTGGTGGATCAGCTGCCATAGATAGCATTTGCGATTGACTCCCTCAAAGCAGTAATCTCAGCCACACCCTCAACTTCATGAACCCCAAATTTGTTAGAGTCAATCTCATCCTCATGGACTGAAGATCCAACCACAAATTCTGATGGTTATTTAAAGACATTCAGTTCATCATTACCAGCCATACTAAAGTCTGCATCTGAATGTGAATTATGTCGTCGGATGAAGTTATGAAGTGCAATTATTGCCACCACAATATGCACATGCTTTTGAAATGGATACGACAACATATCACGTAAGATGACCAATTTCTTCTTTCAAACCCTAAACGTTCTTTCAATTACCCCGCGTAAAGAGGAGTGACGCTTGTTAAACATTTCTTTCCTGTCACGGCTGGTGTCACTTGCTCGCTCAAAATCAGGAATATGCTATCTAGTGTCTGGATGTGGCTTCAGGTAGCCCCCTTTATAGGATATCCAATATCAACCAAATAATATTTCTCTGTTATGGAATACACTGTTAATGACAAATAATACATATAACTAGTACATTTACAAATCAAATCATACCTAAAGACGGGTGAGGAAAACACTGTGATCCATTTTTAGTTGTATAGGAGAAAAGATGATTGTCATGTGCACTCCCTTCCCAACCCGTCATGACATTTTGAGTAGTTAAACCATTATGACCAATTTACGCTACCTTGTTCTGGCTGGGTAGTTGGGCATCGATTTGAGTATTGCAATTGCACATATGCAGTTCAGTTTTATAACGTTAGAAAAAAACAAAATTTCGGAAGTAAAGTATAGTTACCTTGAAATAAGACATGTAACGGGGATCGTTGACAATTTTACCTGGTGTATTAGTAAATGATGGATCCTCTAGTTTAACGAATTGAGTTGCCAAGCTAATAAGTGCTTGTATGCCTTTGGAGAAGTAACAACTTATTGTTTCCGATGAATGCTGAAATCTCTCCATAGCACCTCTAATATATTCATTCTGTGACAAAATGTGTATTGTTATAGCCAACACCTTTCTTCTCGTCGTTCTAGAAGAACCTTGGAGGCCATGATTCAGAGATAACTCGTTCAGGAGATCCATAAAAAATAAGCACACTCATTCGAAAAATATTGTTGAATCTTATTGGATGTCCAGAAAGCATTTCATCTACCCATTTATCCACAGTAAAACTCGACGTCATACGTGGCATACAAACAATGCTGGTTCGGTAATACTCTAACAACAATATTGCAATAGCTGCAGCCTATGCCATTCTTTTACGGCGTTCCTGCTGCGGAACCATTTAAATTCAAAAAATGTCAGTTATTTCAGCAATTGTTAATACATAGCAGAATCGAGAAATAAGCCAAATGTACACTAAAAAAAGATATTAAAAAAATACATACAAAGAGTAACATATTAAAGAGCAACATGAAGTGCACTAAAAATAAGATCCATACAAAGAACAATATATTAAAATTACTCATTTAGAAGATAATTTTATCACAATCCTTTAGAAGAGCACAAATGATAGAAATTAGCTTGCTTGGAACTACACCTCCGAAATAAAGATGCGGAAAAATCGGAGTAACACTCAAGCCACAAATCTAAGTTAGGATACTCCCAAAAACCATTCATTCATATATCACACCAAAAGTTAAAAAAAAATATTGCTTGCATCTCCACCTCCCAAAAAAGCCAACAGAAAAGGCATACATTACGAATCAGAAAGGAAAATCGAAATGCTAGGACTCGCGGGAAGAAAGGAGAGGGATATCGGGTATACCTTGCGCCGATCTCAGCGAAGGAGAGGAGGCTCGGCGAGCCGAGGGAGATCTGCCAGGCGAGGCGTGCGATTCTCCTGGAAAGGGCGCCGATCTCTTGGGCGAGCAGAGGAGATCGATTCTCCTGGCCGATTCTCCAAGGGTGAGGGCGTGGGAGCGAGGCGATCTGCGATTCTCCAAGGGCGGCGAGGGAGCGAGGTGAGGCGGCGAGCAAGATATGCGAAGGGGCAGCACAAAGATTCTTTCCTAATCGCAAAATTCATACGCGGGACGCAGGGGGAGTCCGGCTTATGAAACCATGAAGAAAATCACGTTAAAAAAAACGTCGTAGCGCAAAAAATTTAGACTGATCGCGATATTCAAACGGGGAGGCGGTGTTTTGAAAATGCTGCCGCACCCTATAAGCTGCCCCAAACGGGCACTTCATTGATTAACTACTTTTCTCACTATTGTTGGTTGTATCCAATGAGTAAAAATTTGAAATGCCGCAAATATTTCAAATGTTTCAAATGATGGTGGAAAGACAATTTCAAACCAAAATCAAAATCGTACGTACTAACAATGGTATTGAATACAACAATAATAATTTTTAGGCCTATTTTATTAATCATGGGATAGTACATCAGTTTAGTTGTCTTTATACACCGGAGCAAAATGATATCACTGAATGTAAAACAGACATATTATGGAAATTTCAAGACAGTTCTTTGGGCTAATATCCGGTTAATTTGCTTCCATTTCATAACACAAGCAACAAAGCTTCTTTTCAGATTCTGCATAAAAGGCTGCCTTCATACAGTCATCCTAAAATCTTTGGTGCTTATTCTATCATGGTTTACAAACATAAGTAAAAAATAAACTTGATCCTAGATCTGTTCTATTTGTTTTCATAGGTTATGCTCCTAATCACAAAGGCTACAAATGCTTGAATTCTGTCACATGAAAGATATATATTTCTCGATATGTAAAGTTTATAGTCTGTGTTTTCATTTCATCATAATAGCTCAGATTCAGCTATACATTCAAAATTCTAATGAATCAATATTTCATCCTCCAACACTCACTTTGGTTCCAGCCTCTGTTACCTCTGTTACCGCAGCAAAATTCAGGAACACCTCAGCCTTAAGTAGAAAAATGCGATGCAAGCACACGACTCATTACATCATCACAAACCCATACAAGAACCTTTTTTTATCAGCTCTTCATCAACTATTTAAACAAGATTACCCCACTATGAAATTTTTCAGCAACCACAATTGAAACATCCAATTGTTACTAGATTCCAATCACCGAAGCCGAAGCCGAAGCTCAGACAAATTTTAAATTTGATCCATGACAGTGATTCAACCAAGTCTGAACCTAGCTGTTATTCTAATGCTGTAAAACAAATTCAGTGGAGACGAGCAATATCAGAAGTGATGCATGCGCTTCTTACTCAAGGTACCTGGACACTTGTTTCCTCTCCCAATAATCAACATATACTTGGGTGTAGGTGGACCTAGAAACTGAAATGTCATGTTCATGGTTCTATTGTGAGATGCAAAGCTTGATTAGTTGCACAAGGTCATAAGGAGTAATATAGAATAGATTATTATCAAATGTTTAGTCTGACAACAAAATTTCCAACTATAAGAACTCCTCTTGCAGTCCCTACCAATAGAAACTGGACTATCACTCAACTTGATGTCTCCAATGCATTTCTACCTGCTAATCTATGTTGATGACATACTAATTATAGGCAAACATCAGTCCTAAATTTATCACATAACCATTCAACTACAAGTTAGCTTTAAGCTCAAGATATTGGTTCCAGTGTCGACATTTATGGGAATGCAAATCACGAAGAGTGAGACAGGTCTCCATCTCACACAAACAAGCTATGCCAAGGAACTAGTGCAATGTGCGGGCATGATAAGTTGCAAACATGTAAACAATCCTTCTCCTACCAAATCAAAACTCAACAATGAAAGTCTCCACTTGTATTCCAATCCCGAGCTTTACCGCCGTCTAGTTGGTTCATTACAATATCTTACCAACACACCATCTGATATCACCTTTTCGGTAAACCAATTATATCAACATCTGCATCAACCTCTCATTATTCATTTTATGTATCTAAACGTCTTCTAAGATACTTGAGTGGCACTCTTACATATGGTATCACAACATATGAGGATGAACCTGTGCTACAAACTTACTCAGACTCGGGTTGGGCGTCAGACCATATGGGGAAAAGATCTATATCAGGTTATTGTGCTATTCTTGGTCGCACTCTGATTCCTTGGCATGTCAAGAAGCAGCCAACAGTGGCGAGGTCTTTTACTGAAGCGGAGTACATAGCACTTGCTACTGTCACTGCTGATATAATATGGCTTGGAAATTTGCTTGCCGTTTTTCGCATCTTTCAGACAAAAACTATATTGTACTGTGACAAATTATCAACATTAGCTCTAACTAATAATCCAATATTTCATGCAAGAACTAAATACATTGAAGTCAGATTATCACTTCATTAGAGATTGCATTCAACAAAAGCAAATCAGACTTCACCACATTCACATAGAAGAGCAGCTTGCAGACATATTTACCAAGTGACTTTCAGCACTCCTTTTCATAGTCTACGAGACAAGTTGCTGATCAAACCATGCCCATCAACTTGCGGGGAGGTAATAACAGCAGTGGATCAGAATAATTCAAAGCGGAACTCCGACCTAAATCCAGTGCAGAACAACCCAAGAAATTAATTCAAGAAAATACTTTGCTGTAAAATAACCATATTCTGTTACAAGTGCGTGTGTGTGTGTGTGTGTGTGAAGTGGATAGATGAGTAATGTAATGTCATTCAGAAAATATATCTGAATTACAGAAAATAACTTCTACTCTCTTTCGAAAAACTCCACTACTTACAGGTCATGAGTTTCTTCACTTTAACTATGTATGCTGTTTTCTATGTTTTTTAAAAACATGTCTATTGTTACCTCAATTTTTGCTGCATTTTATATTTATAGATCAACACATCATATTTGATGTGAATTGTTTATTTTTATCCCTGCGCTATGTATTGCATTAATGTTTGATGTGCCTTAATAACCCACCCTTATTGCAGTAATTTTTCTTTTGATTTGTTCAAGATTCATCATGGAATCCCAGTGTCTAGATTTCCTAGTAATCTACGAAATGGTCACCTTAGAGGCTATTGCAATCTTCATGCCACACACCAGCTCGGGACAACAGGCCAAAATATTGTGGAGAATAACAGTATAATAAGTTCAATATCAGGTGCTGCTAATGATGCACCAAAACCAAAAAGAAAGAAGCTAAAAGGAAAAAGAGCTGTCGTGAGGTGGCTGAAGTTCTTCAGGTGGAAAAAGAAAAAGGAGTATGAAAGAATGACACCAGAGGAGAAGATTTTATTCAAATTGAGGAAGGTGATGACTCATGAGTTTATGTTTTCTTTTTCATTAAAAAGTTCTTGAGAATTTTTTTAAAATTGAAGAGGAAAATTTTTTCAAAATTAAAGAGGAAATTTTACATACATGGCACACAATTCATTTGGATTTACATCTAAACTTCTATATTTACATACATAGCACTTTGGTGCTTTAAACCTTTTGCATAAAAGCTATAGTGCTATTTTTGATGTGATATTAAAGATTTGAGTGCTATGTGTGCAAATATGAATGTTTAGGTGTGAGATATGTAAATTCATAAGAATTGTGTGCTATGTATCTAAATGCCCACAATTAAAGGACATTTGCACATGGTATTCAGTTCATTTGATTTTTTATGCATGTTCATTTTATTTTTTTTTTTGCTACAAAAGGCTCGAAAAAAGGAGGAACGCCTTATTGAAGCCTTGAAAAAGGTTGAACCCAAAGATGACTCAGTTGCTATGCATGATCCTGAGGTACTTACACCAGAAGAACATTTCTACTTGCTTAAGTTGGGACAAAAATGCAAAAATTATGTCCCAGTTGGAAGACGAGGGATTTTTCAAGGAGTTATTCTTAACATGCATTTACATTGGAAGAAACATCAGACTTTGAAGGTTATAGTAAAAACTTTTACTCCAGAGGAGGTCCAAGAAATTGCAGCTGAGCTAGCTAGATTGAGTGGAGGAATCGTGCTTGAGATCAGTGAGGATAGTACAATAATAATGTATAGAGGAAAGAACTATTCACAGCCTCCAACAGAGATAATGTCACCGAAGATTACGTTGACGAGGAAAAAGGTAAGATTTTTTTCTCTCTGTTGTTACTAACAGGGGTTGAAAATATTGTCGTTCAGTTTTAAAGTTACATTCCCATCATAAAATCTCCTCTGCAGATTCTAGGCAATAGTTGAAAGTACAAGTTGTAAAGTAGCTGATAATATGATTCACACCTCTCTTTATGTCATATTCCACTAGATATTTGCAATTCTGTTGGGAAATTGGTCTTGGGTATGATATATCTGGTAATTAGAATTTGAATCCATGATCTTGATTTGCACGTGCATAGGATTTGAATTGTCTGAAGGTTACTTGGCCCGATCAAATTCAAATTCTAATTAGGTGCAATTCAAAATTTGATCGGATTAGGGTTTCGGCCAATTTTGACCAACTTAGTGATCTTTGGATTTGGCGTGGGTGTGAGAGATGGATATGTAGCTATGTAGTTTGGGGTGCATTATTTGGTCAAAATAGGAAAATTGAACATAACCAAACAAGTTTAGTTGATTCATTTCGGTTTCAAAAATGTCTTTCTGTTTTTGATTGTTAAAATGTCAATATTCGGTTTTAATTTTCATTTTATTCGACAAATTGAAAAATACACAAATCAAAATTAAATGGAGGATTCATGAAATTAATTGATATTATACATGTAAAATTTGTAATTCTTGATGTTTGTTATTGAATTGCAACTAACAACTAATTATTTGTTTGCAAATTAAATTTCAGTTTGATTTTATCAAAAAATTCATTTGTTCGGTTTATTTGATTTTGAATTTCGGTTGCAATTTGCTTAACCAATTTGAAATTTGATCCATCCAAATAGAGCTAATGCTCACCCCCTACGTGTTTGCAGGGACGCTCAACGACATAAATGTTTGTGCTTTGTTTTGTAGTTTTATTAGGGAAAGAAGTGGATGGTGGATAGGATTTATAAAGAGAAAAAAGTACGACTATTTTTATAGAGCATGTTAGTGGCACCTTTTAGGTTTTAAGTGGAGAAAATGTTTTGGTTGAACAAACCCAATATTGCTTGAGAGTAATGGTGGAAACATCAATTAGTTGACAATAATGATGCCGCACTTAAAATGTAAGGGAGAAAAGGCGGCAAGGTTGGTTTTGAGATGAGGGTGATGGCCATCAAATGGCGAGCATGATAGTGTTTTATTGTAGTAATTAGTAAGTTGTGGGATGAGTTGGTTCTTTTGGGAGGTTTTAGAATGGTAATTTTTTATTAGGACGATTGAGTCAAATTCAAACTTTCTTTTATAAGCACTTGCGTATTTACATATCTACATAAATAATTTCATGTAGCAGAAGAGAATAAAAAGGTTTATTATTATATCAATTTTAGATATTTGATATTATGTAATATATTTGTTATGGAAAATACTAAGTATTAGGTTTGTATATTAGGTAACCTAATTAGAGGAGGTTTAATTTCAGATCCTTTCTATATTAGGTATATTCCTAATCTAATAGAGAAAAGAGTGTTTATATATGTGTAACATAAGATTTCAATTGGGAATAAGAGAAGATTGTAGTATTGTCTTATTACATGGTATCAGAGCCAACTTAATCGAGTTGTTCGTCTTTGCTGTTGTCTGTGTCCAGTGACGTCTTCATCTCCTTTTCACTTCGTCGACGGCTTCATGTGCTTCATGCGAGTAGGCCGATGACCATGATTGCTTCGTATGACGACATTATTTGCTTCTTGCGAGTAGGCCGATGACTTTGACTTCTTCCTACGAAGGCATCATCTGCTTCCTGTGAGTCTTTCTCCGCTTCCTCCGCTTCCTCCGAGTAGGTCGACGACTTTTGATTGCTTCGTACAAAGGTAATTTCTACTTCCAGTGAATTTTTCTCCGCTTCAAACAGTGCCTTCTGAATCGACTTCGCCTTCGATTTTGTCTGCATCTTGTTGACCTCACTTTTGAATTTGAAATAAAACATACAAAATAGAAATCAATGTAATTAACTTCAATCAAACTCTAAAGTTCGATCAAAATTATGTAATTATCATTTCCTCTATGGATCATTGTAGTGCTTGGAATTCTTGCTATTAGTTGCTTTGGGTCATTATCAATATTCAACTATCAGATGATTTTTGACGTGGAATTTTACATGTCAAGCTTTCATGCATGAGAATTTGTTCCATATAAATTTTAATTTGTTCCATATAAATTTTTTCATTGGAGCATTGTTTTATAAAACAGACTCTTCGAATATGTATGGATTGTTGAAATCTTTTAAATTAGTCGCTTCGCGCCGAAATCAGATTTTGTTTTGGGGCTCATTTAGCTCACTATAAATTGGACGATGATTAGGATAATTTGGACGATAATAATGATTTTGCCCTCAAAACATACCCAAATCAATTTTAAATTCAAAATATGATCAAATTGAGCTGAGAACATCAAGATTGACCTATTTGGAGCTCATCCGAGCTCTTGTGAAAGATGTCAAATTTTTTTTTCGTGTGGGATCCATGCCTTGATTTCAATTTCCTCGTCTTGGAAGCAACATAAGCCAAAATCAACTCTGCCTTTGAATTTCTTCTGAGCCGATCAAAATCATCATTTTTTGGCAGGGCCCGCACGTGCCCTTGACCGACGTGACCACACCGGTTTTGGCGTGGCTACGCCACCCCCCAATCTCCGATGGCGTAACCACACCTCCTGGAGGCGTGACCATGCCTTTGGACGTCTTGTTCACGTTCAGTGACCAAAGACACGTCGTTTCACCGCCGGTGATCCATGCGAACTCCATTGGTGATCCATGGCACCTCCAACTCGCCTTCATTCATCCAAACGCCGATCTTTTCTACTGCCTATTTATAGTGGACCCTCTCCACACTCTCCTACTATTGACTTTGTCCCTCACCTCCCCTATTCTCCTCCTTCCTTTGCTCGGTGCTCGGCTTCCTCTGGTCTGCATCCTCCTCCAGTCGGCTTCCTTCAACCGTGGTCGGCCTCTTCTTCTTACTTAGTCTAGCTTCAACTCACACTCACAATAAGTCTCCGTTCCTCTCTCTACCTAACTCGTTTTTCATTCTTTGGCCTCTGTTCATTCTTCTTCTTTCATCTCTTATCATCGTCTTACTCTCTTCATTTCTTCTTGTGTTTATTTCCCATGTGACTCGCATCCATGTAAGTCAAATTCCATGTTATGCTCAAAACCTAACCCAAAACCTAACCTTTCCTAACTCGAACCCTAACCTAAACTAAACTCGAACACTAACTTAAACTAAACCCAAATTATAACCTAACCCAACCCAAATCCCAACCTAACCCAAACCCAATCCCCAACCCAAACGCAACCCAAACCCCAACCTAACCCAACCCAAACACCAACCTTAACCAAACTCTACTCTAATCCAAACCCTAATCTAACCTGCCTAACCCAAATATAACTCAAACTTAACCCAAACCTTGCTTAATTCCATTCCAATTTGACCTAACAACTTAAAACATCCCTAAAACAAGACATTTTGAAGTTCAATACTTAAATCAAGCATTTTTACATTTTAAACAAATTAAACACTCAAATCTAAATGAAATAAAATCATAAAATATTTAAGACATTTAAACTAAGCATCTTAAGATAATTGAAACAAAACCAAATAAAAAATAAATAAATAATAACTTAATAAGATAAGACTTAAAATAACTTAAGAAGATTTAAATAACTTAAACATTTTCCTTTAAAAAAAAATTAATCACATTAGATTGCAGTTGACATTTAAACATTATTCTCACACTAAACACTGAATATTGAACTTAAGGAAAAAACTAAATGGAGGATATCAACCTAGAAAATCAATTACAAAAAATATTAAACTTAGAAGAAACCTGATTTTCATATCAACTGACAACCTTAGGGATCAAAACAAATCACAAACTAAATTTCAAATCTTAAAAAACATCTAATATCCACTGACTCAAAGAATGATAACCAGACCTAGGTAGATCCGTTATAAACCCTAGGTTAGTTAACTTAGAAATTAGAATCGAGGATCACATATACCCTAGGTTAGTTCAGTTTAGAAATCTAGGACTAGGATCTACAAAATAGATAGTCTTACCTATGAGATTATGTGGATGCCCTAAAATAATAAAGTAACTCATGGTTACTGACGAAGAAATCCCTAACCACCTCCTAAGAAGCTCTTTGCTTGTCATGGCCATGGCGGTAAGTGAAGTCTTCTAGTCACAAGTTTGGTTATAAAGACTCAGGACGATGGAAAATAATGGACATTTTGATCAGAGACATTATTCCAAATGTTTAGGTTAGTCTATTTATTTGGATTCTTGATAGAGTCTAGGTTTATCTCAATATTAAGGTTTCACCTCTATTTAGAAGTCCTATTTTCCCAATTCTATCCCTTACTTTAGGAATGCCTTCGAACTTAACCAGTTCATAACCAATCTTTTAAATCAAACCAATGTCAAACCTCCAAAGTTGAACTCCTAATCATTGTCTTCCAACCAACTTGTTCAACCCCCTTTTGATTTTATCATAACCTCAATGTTAAGTCCTCTAGGTAAACCTTCCTATTTGGATAGTCAAATCACTTTGGCTAGGCGTTTCGATGAGACATCATTGTCATTGGATTGTAAGTCCCATCCTTCGAGGTTATTTCTCCCAAAATTTTGTACTTGGATCTCTCCAATACCTTTGGAATCCCAACTTTGAAAGTCCAACCACGCAATCTGAATAACATAAGTGGTTATTTTAATCAAGATTCTTCTATGGAATTATTAGCTTTAGAGATGTCATCAAATATGCAAGTTTGCCTTGTAAGGATTCCAAACCTTAGAATACGTAAACCCATAAGTCTTAACAGATTTTCATAATCTGAATAATTAGATTCATTTCTAAGGTAATAATTCTTCTCCTTAAGGAGATATATTATTCTTCAAAGGTCTTATCCAATCATTTAGATAGAAAATCTTCCAAGATTTATGGACACATCAAAGAACAACCAACAAAATTTTCTACCACCTCTACTTCATACTATCTGCGTTGATGAAAGTAGGGAGTCGACTAAGCTGATGTGTTCTACTTGGCATGCGTCGTTGTTTATTGTTCTCTATTTGTTCGCGGTGCTCTGCTCAGCCTACGCCTACTTCCTTAGATTTTTTTTTCGAGATCGATTTTTTATTTGGAGATTGTTCAACGGTGGGTAAGGGAGTTATTTGTTTACCTATGCTTTGACAGTTTGTTCTTCAGTACGTAATGGCATCAATTATGGCTGGTGAACACAAACATCTTGTGATATGTTTGATTTCATCAGTTGCTAAGATTATAGATGAAAAGTTGAATAACATAAACTATTTTATTGGAATAAAATTGTGAGACTATTTAAGGAGTATGCTTCAAGAGAGTCATTTCATTGGTAATTCTCTAGCTGAGACTGAGTATAATTATTCTGAGTGGATGCTTAATTTTTGATACAAATATGGAATTCTATCAAACCTGATCAGATCATTTTACGTATTGCGACTGTGTTAAAGGTGCAATGAAGGAATTGTCATTTGTATTTTCTGGGAGAATATTTCTCGAATATTTGATGTATGTAAGGAATTCTATCGTGTTGAACAACATGATCAATCACTTAACATATTCATATGCACTTTAAATGTGTGTATGAAGAATTAAACACACTATTGTTGTTCAGTGTTGATTTACGATTTGGTAGGCCAAAGAGAAAAAAATGGCTATCATGACTATTCTAGCTGGCCTCAACTCTCAGTATGGGATTGTTAAACCTTATATCTTATATGATTTTGGATGTATTATTGTGAGAGAAAGCCTATATTAGATTACTACATGCAATCCCGAGTTCGCAGGTCTCCTCTGTACAACAACCAAATGCTCTTACTAGTAAAAAAAATACAGACATCAGAAAACTTTAGTCTCAAAACAATTACAAAAGTGGAACTCCGAATTCTGAAAATTAAGGGTCAAAGGAAGTGTGCTATTGCTGTCATGAACCTGATCATACGAAGAAAACATGTCAAAAATTGCTCAAAAAGAACCATTAGGGTTCTAAATCACAGTCAACTCACATTTTCACTACCATTGAGGACTTTTTGAGTCAGTCTCTTTCGATCTATGTAGATGAATATGCTAAGTTCATCAAATTTTAGGAAGTATCCAAGAAATCTCCATCTATCATTGCCTTTGCCGAGTCATGTAACAATGATACTTGTCTTCTTTCATTTTCGATACAATGGATCATTGATTATGGTACCACAAATTACATGGTAGATAATCTGAAACTCTTTTCTACATTTCATAACCATCTCTCATCTGTCACTTTAGCGAATGGATTTACCTTTAATTTTCTTGGTTCTGACACCATCAATAATACACCCATATTGCCTCTAACATATGTTCTTAGTTTATGTTATTTTGCTTTCAATCTCATTTATGTTAATAGAATGACACGAGCTCTTAATTGTTTTATTTTTTCCTTCGTGATCATTGTCGATTCTAGGATCTTCTAATAAAGAATATTTGTAAAGGAGAATCAGTGGGCATGATGAGGTACCTCAACCAGTTGCCTGTTATTGCACCTTATATTCTTTTGAGATTCATTGTTGATTCAGACATTCATCCCCATCCATGGTGAAAATGTTGTACCCTCAATTTCAATAGTTATCATCTTTAGATTGCGAGTTTTGTTACTTTGCTAAATACCATCGTTTGTATTTTATACCCAGTGTTAATAATAGAATCATTCCTAATTTTGAGTTGGTTCATTCTGATGTGTGGAGAAGTTGTACATTTATCTCATGGAATTCAATTTTTTTTCACTTTTTTGGATTTTTTTTCTCATATGACTTGGCTTTACTTTTTGAAATCTCTTACTGAGGTACCGTCACATTTTAATCTTTTTGCGTCGAAAGTAAAACTTAATTCAATATTTCGGTTAAGATTCTGAGAAGTGATGATGTAATAGAATATTTTTCTGCACCCAATCAAAAGTACATGACACAAAACATGATGCTTAACCAATCATCCTCTGTCAATACTTCATCCCAAAATGGAGTTGCTGAGAAGAAAAATAAACATTTACTTGAGATGACTGGAGCTCTTTTGTTTCATAAGAGCATGTCTAAACAATTCTGGGTTGATGCAATTTCTAGTGCATGTTTTTTTATTAATGGGATGTTTTCTACTGTCTTACAGAACCATACACCCTGCTAAGTTTTATTTCCAGCTAATTTTACATTTTCTATTGAACCAAACATATTTTGGTGTACTTGTTTTTTTCGTGTACTATTCTGCAAGTGTCTAAACTTGACCCTAAGTCATTAAGGTGCTTTTCTATGATGTTCTTATCTTCAAAAAGGGTATCGATGTTTTTTTACCTCTCTTAAACAAATACATGATTTAAGCCCTTCGTGAACAAATCCTATTATTTGGTGACTCATCAGTGTCTAAATAATCTCCAGATTCTGATGAGCTGTTAATGTATCACATCATTAGTTCAGATCTTGCTCCAATTTCATCTTCAATGACTCAACCTAAATCTTCTTCACTAATGTTTACTTGAGAAGACTTCGCTCCCCTGATCCTAGTCCTACATTGGTATTATCTTCCTCAATGGATGCTCCTTTCAGTGATCTTGAATTGCATATTGCTCTTTGAAGAGGTAAATGTCAATGCGCCTATCACTTTTCCTCTTATGTTAATTATAATATGTTATCTTCCACTTCGTGCTCATTTGTTGCTTCTCTTGACTCTTTTAAGGTTCTAAGATCTATTAAGCAAGCCTTATCCGATTTGGGTGGAGGGCAGCGATACTTGATGAGATGAATACCTTAATTGAAAATGGAACTTACGAACCAATTGAACTACCTTATGGCAAGAAGGCTGTTGGTTATAAGTGAGCCTTTGTAATTAAGTTTTGTTCTGATGGATCCGTAGCTTGTCTCAATGCTCGGTTGATGGCTAAGGGTTATGCTCAAACTTATGGGATCAATTACTTGCACGCGTTCTCTCCAATGAAAAATTGGCCTTTGCACCAGCTAGATGTGAAGAATGATTTTCTGCATGGTGATCTGTTGGAAGAGGTATACATGGAGCAACTTCTAGGCTTTGATGCTCAAGGGGTAGTTTGGGAAATTATGTCGTCTTCGGAAGTCCCTATATGAATTGGAGCAAAACCTTTGAGTATAGTTTGGAAAATTTAGTCATGCGGTTGAAGGGTTTGAGATACATAAAAGTAGAAACAATCACACTATATTTTTTTAAGTAATCTGCTTCAGGAATCATTCTATTTGTAGTTATGATGGATGGCATTATTATTACTGGAAGTGATATTTATGGAATCTTATCCTTGAAATAATCTCTTCATAATCAGTTCAGTACTAAAGATTTGGGTTCTTTAAAGTAATTCTTGAAGATTGAGATATTAAGGAGTAAGAGAGTATTTTTCTATCTCAATAGAAGTATGTTTTGGATTTTTTAATAAAAACAAGAAATTTAGGATTAAAACCATTCAGTACTTTGATGGTTCCTAATCAACAACTTACCAAGGATGAATAGCTTTGTAAGGATCCTGAACGGTGGAAATTAACTACCTCACAGTGATTAGTTCTGACATTGTATATTCAGTTAGCACTATAAGTTAGTTTATGCCTTCCTCCACAATCCATCATTGGTCAGCTTTGGAATAGATACTGTGTCACCTCAAAGGATCTCTAGAAAAGGGATTCTATGCTAGAATCATGGGTATAAAAATATTGAATGCTTCATTTATACAAATTGGACAATATCCAAGATTATCTATGGTTAGATATTGTGTTTTTGTGTGTGATAATTTGGTCTCATGGAAAAGTAAGAAACAAAATGTAGTCTCGCGATCTGATGCATAATTTGAGTATCGAGCAATGACGCAAGCTTCGAGTGAATTGATGTGGGTATTCCAATTTCTGATCGAAATGGGTTTTACGATGACTACCCTAGCAAAGTTGTGGTATAATAACCAAGCTGCAATTCATATTGCTTCAAATCCTGCCTTCCATGAACAAACGAAGCACATTGAGATATATTGTCATTTTGTTTATGAAAAGATCAATAGAATTTGTTTTCTGCAGTTCATATAAAGACTGGGGAACAACTAGGAGACATCTTCACAAAAGCCCTTACTGGAACGAGTGTCGCTTATATTTGTCTCACGCCGGGCATGATAAATATTTATGCTCTAGCTTGTGAGAGAGTGTTATGGAAAATATCAAATATATAACTTATATATTAGGCAAATTTTTTATTATGAAGCTTGTATATTAGGTAACCTAGTTAGAGGAGGTTTAGTTTTTGATCCTTTATTTATTAGTTATATTCCTAATATGTTGTGAGAGGAGTGTCTATATACGTGTAACATATGATTTCAATTGGGAAGAAGAAAAGAAGTCTTTTCTGTTACAATGTTCAAATATTGTTCATTTCATGAGGCTAATTTTTTGTTATAATGCAAAGGATTATAAAGCATGATCTTGTTTTAAAGGATAAAGTTGATATTAGTATTTGATTTAGACAATATTTCAAGTTAAAAATTGAATTTATAATTACTTTATGCCTTTACTATATTTTAATATATCTAATGATCAGTTTAAAAGGTGTAATAATTGATGTTGGATCATTAATTAAAGTCATCGTCTTTCTTTTGATGTTAGTATTATTAGTTTAAGCATTTTACTAATTAGGAAATTAAATTCTTTTCAATTTGATTTTGGGGAATTTACGTACACGCCACCCAATTCTAATGAATTTACATATCTGACGCTAAAAATTTACATTTTTAACGCCCATATCTTTCATATCACTTCAAAAAAACCACTATTGTGAAATACTCTTTTTCATGCATAGGTAAAGTATTATAAATGTAGAAATTGCAGTTTAGATTTTAGATGTGTAAATGCATAGGAATTTGGTGTTATGATGTACATCTTTGTTTTTTTATATAAATTAGGGAGGGAACCTGTGGTAGGGTAAGAAAAGAATACAATGTTTAGAATAGGTAGTTTATCAATTAAATTTGACCTCTTATTTGTCATAATTTTCAACCTTTCATATATAATACCTTCTCTTCTCACTAAATGTATATTATTATTATTATTTTAAATTTATGAGATACCCTTTTTGAAATGAATGATTATTTTTCTTATTCCATTGAATACTTAAAAATTGTATTTTAAAAAATATATAAACCTTTAATTATTAAGAATGCTTTGTTAAAATTAATTTTATATTTATTTGGGAGAGAATAGCATATTAGAAGAGTACATAAGATGTAAATTAGATTAGAGTCGATATTCACCTTTTTTTCATGACTTCAACTTTTAAACATCATGTCTTTTTTTTTTAATTATTTGAATTGGACAGATCAATTGTGGTGACCTAATATTTGATTGATCAAACTTGATGCAAGTTGGTAGATAAATCAAAATTTTAGTATTTTGGAAACATATACTCTTTGATAAATTATGTTGAGGCATTCATGCTCGAAAATTGTAAGCCACTAGTTATGTACTTGGCGCTTCATGTTGAGACGCACCTCATGGCTAGCACATTGGATACCTTTTTAAATTTTGATTATGAGATATAAAAATGTCCTTTTCAATGAAAATTTTGATTTTTAATTCAACATAAATTGATGTGTCAAAGACTATAAAAGAGGCCTGTGATAAAGTGAACTGAAGGAAGCATGTGGAGGATTAAATGAATGCTCTTGAAATAAATGAAATGTAGGGAGTTGCTTGAAAATCTAGTGGTGCATTTTTTATATGATGTAAATAGGTATTTACTATCAAATATCAATCTAATGGATCCATTGAAAAAATNAGAGGACCAAAGTATCGCGAACATTTAAATTAAATTTTTTTTTTTTGATTGTTTACCAATAGAATACCAAAGCTTACAGATTTTTACAAATCGAGCACCAAAGCTTGCATTCTTTAATAAATCGGCCACACTTAAACTATAATCAATAAAAATTTCAAAACACCAAGGTCCCCCACAATTGCAAATATTAAATAGAATCCTTTTAGATTTTTTGTAAGAGGGAAGCACCAAGCAACTGAATGTAAGCTGTATAAATAATAAGTTTTCAAGAGCTACGTATGTAAGGCCAAAACAACATTGGGACCCAAGAACCCCAAACAACAAATAAAATGGCAAAACTCTATCTGCTTAAGGTGCTCCCTTCATGGTAGAAGCAAAGCTAAAGCTACCTATACGATTTCCTCCAAACATTATGCGACAATAGTGGCATTCAGCAAGCAAACAAGCTTATAAACATGGCAAGTATGTGAGCAATATTTAACCTAAATCCTCTCAAGCAATAAAAGGATGAGTTCAGAGCCTAGAGGATTTTTAAGCCTTGCTTTCCTTCATTATACCACAACAAAGAAGATGTCTCAAAATTATTAAAAGACAAATGTCGTATATAAATTTGCTTAATTAAGCAAGAAATCGATTCATAACCCAAACTAATCAACCCAGATTTCAGTGGATAAAAGATAATAGTTCCTCCAAATGCTTGAAGAAAGAAGGAGGAAGAGGGTTACCTTTGCTGCAAACCGAAACAAACAAAAAAAAAACTTCAAGGAAAAGAAACCATTGACGAATCCGGCAGAACCTCCCCTTTCCCCAAAAGTTTCGGCTCCGAAATCTCCACAAATCTTCTCCACA
>JXCR01109863.1:30624-51894 GCA_002079205.1 Phalaenopsis hybrid cultivar
CGTGTCAATTTTCTCGTGTCGAAAATGTGGCAATATGAGTGTCATTTCCTACCAAAATTGGTATCCCGGACGCGTTGACGCAGTCCATTTTATCGTCGGAGGTCATCCGGAGAAGTTCGCATTTTCACCCGTCCTTTGAGCTTAATTGAAGTCCGATTTCGCGCAATTCATTGAATTTTGTGCATTTTGTGTGTGTATGTGACGATAAAGTCGTGACGAATGTTTTCCTAAGGCTCGGAGTCCTATTTGGAACTTTTCCCTTGAATCTTCGCAAAATAGCCCATAACCGCTCGTTTATAAGACGATGGTCTTGTGCCAAAGATGCTAGACATCAAAAGAAAATAGGAAGTGGTTAGAATTTCTAGAATGGTGGGTCTCAATTCTAGTTTTATAAGACGATCAATAAGAACTCCTAGAGCTAGATCCTGGGCTCTAAGCAGGAGAAGAAAAGACCTCACAAAAATGAGGTCAACACATGACCATGGCGGCAAGTGAAGACTTCTAGTCACAAGTTTGGTTATAAAGACTTGGGACGATGGAAAATAATGGGCATCTTGACCAGGGACATTATTCCCAATGTTTAGGTTTGTCTATTTATTTGGCTTCTTGATAGATTCTAGGTTTATCTCAATATTAAGGTTTCACCTCTATTTAGAAGTCCTATTTTCCCAATTCTATCCCTTAGTTTAGGAATGCCTTCAAACTCAAACAGTTCATAACCAATCTTTTAAATCAAACCAATGTCAAGCCTCCAAACTTGAACTCCTAATCATTGTCTTCGAACCAACTTGTTCAACCCCCTTTTAATTTTATCATAACCTCAATGTTAAGTCCTTTGGGTAAACCTTCCTATCTGGATAGTCAAATCACTTTGGCTGGGCTTTTTTATGAGACATCATGTCATGGGATTGTAAGTCCCATCCTTCGAGGTTATTTCTCCCAAAATTTTGTACTTGGATCTCTCCAATACCTTTGGAATCCCAACTTTGAAAGTCCAACCACGCAATCTGAATAACATAAGTGATTATTTTAATCAAGATTCTTCGCTGGAATTATTAGCTTTAGAGATGTCATCAAATATGCAAGTTTGCCCTTGTAAGGATTCCAAACCTTAGAATACGTAAACCCATAAGTCTTAACAGATTTTCATTATCCGAATAATTAGATTTATTTCTAAGGTAATATTTTTTCTCCCTAAGGAGATATATTATTCTTCGAAGGTGTTATCCAATCATTTAGATAGAAAATCTTCCAAGATTTATGGTGGACACATCAAAGAACAACCAACAAAATTTTCCACCACCTCTACTTCATCCTATCTGCATTGATGAAAGTAGGGATTCAACTAAGCTGATGTGTTCTACTTGGCCTGCGCTGTTGGTTATTGTGCTCTATTTGGTTGCAGTGTTTTGCTCGGTCTGCGCCTACTTCCTCAATTTTTTTTTTCGAGATCGATTTTTTATTTGGAGATTGTTGGGTAAGGGAGTTATTTGTCTACTTATGCTTTGACAGTTTGTCCTTCAGTACGTAATGACATCAATTATGGCTGGTGAACACAAACATCTTGTGATATGTTTGATTTCATAAGTTGCTAAGATTATAGATGAAAAGTTGAATAACATCAACTATTTTTTTGGAATAAAATTGTGAGACTATTTAAGGCGTATGTTTCAAGAGAGTCATCTCATTAATAATTCTCTAGCTGAGACTGAGTATAATTATTCTGAGTGGATGCTTGGTTTTTGATACAAATATGGAATTCTATCAAACCTGATCAGATCGTTTTACGTATTGCGACTATGTTAAAGATGCAATGAAGGAATTGACATTTGTATTTTTTGGGAGAAAATATTTCTCGAATATTTGATGTATGTAAGGAATTCTATAGTGTTGAACAACAGGATCAATCACTTAATATATTCGTATGCACTTTAAATGTGTGTATGAAGAATTAAACGCACTATTATTGTTTAGTGCCACTTTTCCAGATTTGGTAGGCCAAAGAGAAAAAAATGGCTATTATGACTATTCTAGCTGTCCTCAACTCTCAGTATGAGATTGTTAAATCGTATATTTTATATGATTCTGGATGTATTATTGTGAGAGAAAGCCTATTGCTATCATGAACCTGATCATACGAAGAGAACATGTCAAAAATTACTCAAAAAGAACTAGAAGGGTCTTAAATCACAGTCAACTCACATTGTCACTACTATTGAGGACTTTCTAAGTCAAACTCTTTCGATCTATGTAAATGAATATGATAAGTTCATCAAATTTTAGGAAGCATCGAAGAAATCTCCATCTATCATTGCCTTTGCTGAGTCATGTAACAATGATACTTGTCTTCTTTCATCTTCGATACAATAGATCATTGATTATGGTACCACAGATCACATGGTAGATAATCCAAAACTCTTTTCTACATTTCATAACCATCTCTCTTCTGTCGCTTTAGCGAATGGATTTACCTCAAATATTCTTGATTCTGACACCATCAGTAATACACCCACATGGCCTCTAACATATGTTCTTAGTTTATGTTATTTTACTTTCAATCTCATTTATGTTAATAGAATGACATGAGCTCTTAATTGTTTTATTTTTTTCTTTACTGATCATTGTCGGTTCTAGGATCTTCTAATAAAGAATATTGGTAAAGGAGAATCGGGGGGCTATACATTTTGGATGATGAGGTACCTCAACCAGGTGTTTGTTATAGCACCTTATATTCTTTTGAGATTCATTGTCGATTCAGACATTCATCCCCATCCATGGTGAAAACGTTGTACCCTCAGTTTCAATAGTTATCATCTTTAGATTGAGAGTTTTGTTAATTTGCTAAATATCATCGTTTGTATTCTATACCCAGAGCTAATAATAAAATCATTCCTAATTTTGAGTTGGTTCATTCTGATGTGTGGAGAAGTTGTCCTATTTTATCTAATGGAATTCAATTTTTTTCACTTTTGTGGATGTTTTTTTTTTCATATGACTTGGCTTTATTTTATGAAATATCTTACTGAGGTATCGTCACATTTTAATCTTTTTGCGCCGAAAGTAAAACTCAATTCAATATTTCGGTTAAGATTCTGAGAAGTGATGATGTAATAGAATACTTTTCTGCACCATTTCAAAAGTACATGACACAAAACATGATGCTTAACCGATCATCCTCTGTCAATACTTCATCCCAAAATGGAGTTGTTGAAAAGAAAAATAAACATTTACTTGAGATGGCTAGAGCTCTTTTGTTCCAAAAAGCATCTCTAAACAATTCTGGTTTGATGCAATTTCTAGTGCATGTTTTTTTATTAATGGGATGTTTTCTACTGTCTTACAGAACCATACACCCTGCTAAGTTTTATTTCCAACTAATTTTACATTTTCTATTGAACCAAACATATTTTGGTGTACTTGTTTTTTTCGTGTACTATTCTGCAAGTGTCTAAACTTGACCCTAAGTCATTAAGGTGCCTTTATATGATGTTCTTGTCTGCAAAAAGGTTATTGATGTTTTTTTACCTCTCTTAAACAAATACATGATTTAAGTCCTTCGTGAACAAATCCTATCATTTGGTGACTCATCAGTGACTAAATAATCTCCAGATTTTGATGAGTTGTTAATGCACATCATTAGTTCTGATCTTGCTCAATTTCATCTTTAAAGACTCAACCTAAATCTTCTTCACTAATGTTTACTTGAGAAGCCTTTGCTCCCATGATCCTAGTCCTACATCGGTATTATTTTCCTCAATGGATCCTCCTTTCAGTGATCTTGAATTGCATATTGCTCTTTGAAGAGGTAAATATCAACGCGCCTATCACTTTTGCTCTTATGTTAATTATAATATGTTATCTTTCACTTTGTGCTCATTTGTTGCTTCTCTTGACTCTGTTAAGGTTCTAAGATCTATTAAGCAAGCCTTATCCGATTTGGGTGGAGGGTAGCCATACGCGATGAGATGAATGCCTTAATTGAAAATGGAACTTACGAACTAGTTGAACTACTTATGGAAAGAAGGTTGTTGGCTATAAGCGAGCCTTTGCAATTAAGTTTTGTTCTGATGGATCCGTAGCTCGTCTCAAAGCTCGGTTGATGGCTAAGGGTTATGCTCAAACTTATGGGATCAATTACTTGCCCGCGTTCTCTCCAATGAAAAATTGGCCCCTGCACCAGCTAGATGTGAAGAATGATTTTCTGCATGGTGATTTGTTGGAAGAGGTATACATGGAGAAACTTCTAGGCTTTGATGCTCAGGGGGTAGTTTAGGAAAGTATGTCATCTTTGGAAGTCTCTATATGAATTGGAGCAAAACCCTCGAGTATGGTTTGAAAAATTTAGTCAAGCGGTTGAAGGGTTTGGAATACATAAAATTAGAAGCAATCACACTATATTTTATAAGTAGTCTGCTTCAGGAATCATTCTATTTGTAGTTATGATGGATGACATTATTATTACTGGAAGTGATGTGTAGGGAATCTTATCCTTGAAATAATTGCTTCAAAATCAGTTTAGTACCAAAGATTTGGGTTCTTTAAAGTATTTCTTGGAGACTGAGATATTAAGGAGTAAGAAGAGTATTTTTCTATCTCAATAGAAGTATGTTTTGGATTTGTTAACAGAAACAAGAAATTTAGGATTAAAACCATTCAGTACATTGATGGTTCCTAATCGACAACTTACCAAGGATGAATAGCTTTGTAAGGATCCTGAACGTAATAGGAATTGAGGGGTGAAATTAACTACCTCAGAGTGATTAGTTCTGACATTGTATATTCAGTCAGCACTATACGTTAGTTTATGCCTTCCTCCACAATCCATCATTGGTCAGCTTTGGAATAGATACTGTGTTACCTCAAAGGATTTCTAGAAAAGGGATTCTATGCTAGAATCATGGGTATAAAAATATTGAATGCTTCATTGATGCAAATTGGGCAATATCCAAGATTAACTATGATTGGATGTTGTGTTTTTGTGTGATAATTTGGTCTCATGGAAAAGTAAAAAACAAAATGTAGTCTCACGATCTAATGCAGAGTTTGAGTATCTAGCAATGACACAAGCTTCGAGTGAATTGATGTGGGTTTTCCAATTTTTGATCGAAATGGGTTTTACGATGACTACTCTAGAAAATTTGTGGTATAATCACCAAGCTGCCATTCATATTGCTTCAAATTCCGCCTTCCATGAACAAACGAAGCACATTGAGATGTATTGTCATTTTGTTCATGAAAAGATCAATAGAATTTGTTTTCTGCAGCTCATATAAAGATTGGGGAACAACTAAGACACATTTTCACAACGAGTGTTGCTTATATTTGTCTCACGCGGGGCATGATAAATATTTATGCTCTAGCTTGTGAGGGAGTGTTATGGAAAATATCGAATATAAAGCTTATATATTAGGCAAATTTTTTATTAAGAAGCTTGTATATTAGGTAACCTAATTAGAGGAGGTTTAGTTTTTTATCCTTTCTGTATTAGTTATATTCCTAATATGTAGTGAGAAGAGTGTCTATATATGTGTAACATATGATTTGAATTGGAAAGAAGAAATAAAGTCTTTTCTGTTACAATATTCAAATATTGTTCATTTCATGAGGCTATTTTTTTATTATAATGCAGAGGATTATAAAGCTTGATCTTGTTTTAAAGGATAAAGTTGATATTAGTATTTGATTTAGACAATATTTCAAGTTAAAAGTTGAATTTATAATTACTTTAAGCCTTTACTATATTTTAATATATCTAACGATCAGTTTAAAAGGTTTAATAATTGATGTTGGATCATTAATTAAAGTCATCGTCTTTCTTTTGATGTTAGTATTATTAGTTTAAACATTTTACTAATTAGGAAATAAAATTCTTTTCAATTTGATTTTGGGGCATTTACAATCACACCACCCGATTCTTATGAATTTACATATCTGACGCTAAAAATTTACATTTTTAATGCCCATATCTTTCATATCACTTCAAAAAAACCACTATTGTGAAATACTCTTTTTCATGCATAGGTAAAGTAGTATAAATGTAGAAATTACAGTTTAGATTTTAGATGTGTAAATACATAGGAATTGGGTGGTATGATGTACATCTTTGTTTTTTTATATTGATTAAGGAGGGAACCTGTGGAAGGGTAAGAAAAGAATACAATGTTTAGAATAGGTAGTTTATCAATTAAATTTGACCTCTTATTTGTCATAATTTTCAACCTTTCATATATAATACCTTCTCTTCTCACTAAATGCATATTATTATTTTTTTAATTTATGAGATCCCCTTTTTGAAATGAATGATTATTTTTCTTATTCCGTTGAATACTTAAAATTGTATTTTAAAAAATATATAAACCTTTAATTATTAAGAATGTTTTGTTAAAAATAATTTTATATTTATTTGGGAGAGAATAGCATATTAGAAGAGTACATAAGATGTAAATTAGATTAGAGTCGATATTCGCCTTTTTTTCATGACTTCAACTTTTAAACATCATGTGTTTTTTTTTTAAATTATTTGAGTTGGACGTCTAAATCGATTAATTGTGGTGACCTAATATTTGATTGATCAGACTTAATGCAAGTTGGTAGATAAATCAAAATTTTAGTATTTTGGAAACGTATACTCTTTGATAAATTATGTTGAGGCATTCATGCTCGAAAATTGTAAGCCACTAGTTATGTACTTGGCACTTCATGTTGAGACGCACCTCATGGCTAGCATATTGGATACCTTTTTAAATTTTGATTATGAGATGTAACATTGTCCTTTTCAAGGAAAACTTTAATTTTTAATTCAGCATAAATTGATGTGTCAAATACTATTAAAGAGGCCTGTGATAAATTGAAGTGAGGGAAGCATATGGAGGATTAAGAGAATACTCTTGAAATAAATGAAATGTAGGGAGTTGTTTGAAAATCTAATGGTTTAATTTTTATATGATGTAAATAGGTATGTACTATCAAATATCAATCTAATGGATCCATTGAAAAAATACAAAGCACTTTTGATAATAAAGAATTTACTCAAACTTATGGGATTGATTTCTTAGATGCATTTGCTTCAGTGGCCAAAATTAAATACAATTTTTGGCTTTTACCTATGTGGTGGTTAATCTTGATTGGCCCCTTCACCAACTTAGGTTATAGTGGGAAAGATTGATTAAAATTGTGTGTCAACAAGTTTCAAATAGCTTATTCAAATAACATTTTAGGCTTCGTTTGCGGGAGCAAATCTTACATCCGAACTCTGGATGTAATTTTCGTTCGGAGTCTAATGGTGGGGCGTCATGTGTCAAATGTGCCACTACAGTATTCTGGGATTGACCAATGTTAAATTTGTGGGGCCTACTTGACACGTGGCACCTCACTATTAGACTCCGGATGCTTCCAGAGTCTTGACCTAATATTTTTTCCGTTTTTTACGGGTCCGGCGGGCCTCTGTCGCGATGCAAAGAAAACGGCGAAACGGAGAAATGGTCATTTGGATGAGATCTCTCACTAAACGTTTCGTCCACCGTAAAGTCATGAATGGCAAAATTCGGAACGCGATGAGGTTGAAGCTTTCGGACCGACGTTCCACGTTAGATAGAGAAGGGGGCCTCAAATCGTTGCCAACGTCGTCTTCTTCCCTGCACTGATCATGCACGGAACTAGGGAAATCTCTAACATCACAAATACTTCTNTGCAAAATCCGGAACGCGATGAGGCCAAAGCTTTCGGACCGACATTCCACGTTAGATAGAGAAGGGGGCCTCAAGTTGTCGCCAACGTCGTCTTCTTCCCTGCACTGATCATGCACGGAACTAGGGAAATCTCTAACATCACAAATACTTCTTGCAAGGTGGAGGATGAAATCAACGAAGGAGCCGAAGGGGGCTGAGGATACCTCAATCTTCTATTGGAGGTCTGTGAAGTGTCCACTGAGTGCGGGAATAATGCGGACGACGAAATTGACGCGAAGGCATCACCATAGCCGCCCGCGACATCTAATTTGAGGAAAATGAGAAGGATGACGAGTTCACCCGTTGAGATCAAAACCTAAGAAAAAGAGTTAAAAATGTCAAAAATTCAAATGCTAATATATTCTTACGAACCAAAATTTTAAATTTTTTCATAATTTGCTTTTAAAAGGAATTCCTAAAATGGTAAAGCCTTCTCAAACGGGCCCTTATTTACAAACTTGTTGGTGATGAACCAACTATATTAGTTGTGTACGTTAATAATATCATTTTGATAGGCATCGTGATCCTGAAATAAATATCTCAAAAATAAAAAGGCTAGCTAAGGGATTTGAATTTAAAGAACTTGATCCGCTAAAATATTTTCTTGGCATGGTGGTTGTGAGACATAAGTTTGGCATTATCTTTTTTCAAAAAAAAAAAAAATACAGCTGGCCTATTAAAAAGAAACAGGATTGATGGTTAGCAAACCAATTTATATTCCAATTGATCCAAACATAAAATTGAAGAGCACTTGAATGTTGTTAACATGGTGAGCTGTATTCATCTATGTATCACATGCTCGATTTGACATGGCCTTTGCTTTTAACGTGGTAACTTGTTCATCCATCTTATGAAGAGCACTTGAATGTTGTTATAGGTAAGCTCAAGTACCTTAAAGGGAACCCACGAGGGAATTTTTTTGGAAAATTTACGTGGGTAACGCACAATGCTTATATGTCTTTACATATCTCACATGTAAAATTTACATACATAACATTTTGGTGTTTTAAACTCATGCATCAAAAGGCGTGTTTCACTTTTATAAATAGTAATAGTTCTATTTTTGATGTGATATTAAATATTTGAGTGATATGTATGTGTAAATAAAAAATTTTTTAGGTGTGAGAGATGTAAATCAATAAGAATTGTTCGTTATGTACTTAAATGCCCCCTTTTTCTAAAAAGTGATCGAGGAAAATTGGACCTTATACTGCTGGAAGGGATCGATGGCATTTCTGGATGAAAAAATGGCTGGAGGACTACTGGTTTTGGGGACCGTTTTCTCCTAAGTGGAAATACTTCAAAATAGTTGTCTATTGTCTTATTTTCGTTGCACATATTCTGTTATATTCTCAAATTATAAAAACTATATTTGCTAGTTCAGAAAATATGATTTTTTCTGATACTAGAATTTATTTATTTTTTCTTTTTTTTTTTAATTTCTTCCTGTAATTTGATGTTAGAAGGGCATTTCAACCATAGGTTTAAGGCAAAGACACGTGTTAGTATGCATGCCACTCTTCTCTCTCTACTACTTTTAACATATATTCTCAAATTATAAATATGTATATTTGATAGTGTAGAAAATATGATTTCTTATACTAGAATTTATTATTTTTTTATCTTTTTTTTATATAATTATTTTAATGTATTTTGGTGTTAGATGGGCGTTTCATTCATCGGTTTAAGGAAAAGCAGTGTGTTAGTGTGCTTGCCTTTCTTCTGTACCTCTACTTCTACTTCTACTTCTACTTCTAACATGTATAGTATAATATATAATGTATGCATATTTATTTTGATTAAATATAATTTAAACTCGTGTCAATTCGAATTTGGTTTTGAATTAACTCGAGATCAAATTATTTGATTTGAGTTCGCTCAACTGAAATTAATTTGAATTCAAATCAAAATTCAAATCAATTTTGATTCAATCTGTAACTCAAATTATTTGTTTTGAATCAAACCGAAGTAGCTCGCCCGCCCACCTCAAGTAATCTTCAGATCATTGTTTTTTTTTCATTTTTTTTATTTCAGGAGTCTAAATTTTCATTTATGCCATTAGGAGTCTGTACATCTGTTGTGCATTTATTTTGCTTTTATCTCATGGAGTCTGAAGGCTTTTCACTCCTACTCCAAGGGGATTGAGTTATTAGGGGCATTTACATAAATACCACCCAATTCTTATGTATTTACATATATAACACTTAAATTTCATTATTTACATTTATATCACCCAGATCTTTCATATCACATCAAATGTATCGCCCAAATCCTTTATGGCAAGCTTGCTGTGCGCTTTAACATTATGTAGCAGAATTTTCTTTTCAATTAGTAAATTTGTTGATGCCGCAGTTGTCCAATGCAGTTTACATCTAGATTGTTTGCTTTGACAAATGTTTAAAATATATTTCTCAAATTTTTTGCAGGCCCTGGATAAATCTAAGTACAGAGATGCTCTTCATGCTGTTAGAAGGTATATCCCCAAGCTTGAACAAGATCTTGAAGATGTCCATCTGGGGATAAAGCATGATAATGAACACAAACCCAAACTAGCAAATATAGAAGAAAACCCAGTTGCAGACATCAAGATGAAATTCTCCGAGCTTGAAGGAGAAAATTCTGTTGGATTTGGAAGCAGAAAAGATCGAACCAGCACGCTGCGAGAAAGCGAATTAAGAAGCAATAAATTGGACGAGGATGAATCCTCGATGGATTCGAGCGCCTTTTCAGAATCAGAAAATCTTTCTGATATTTTTGAAACGGATTCTGATGGGGGAATGGAGGAGAAAGATTCGCGCCCTCTATATTTGGATGGATTGGAGAGGTTTCCTTCAGAAGATGATGGAGCTGCTGAAGATTTTCAGGAGCATCTACGTCGGATATCTGCTGCTGCTAAGAGAGGTGGATTTGGAGGGAAGGATCTGAACATTGCAGAATTAGATGAGATTGACAAGATTTTCTTGCGGGCAGACTCGTTGTTGAAGAAAAGGAGATGATGATTATATCACTGTTTTGTATGTTAACTTTTGATTTGGGGGCCATTGAATTTGGTGTATTTGGAGCTAAAGTGAATGGGTTCGATTGGGGCCTCTTGCTGCATTGTGAGCCCCTAAATTTTGACTCTTGGAATTCTTTAATTTATTTTTCAATTGATGTGTTATGTCATCCAGCAATTTGGCTGCATTTACTTTAGATTTGTAAAATAATGAATTATGAGTTCTTTCTTTGTAGGGATAGCATTGGAAAAACTTGTAAGAATATCAGACATGGATTTAAGAACAGCCGAAGTGGGATCACAACCGAAATTGATAATTGTTTATTTTGATATTTGTTAATAAGTTTTAAAATGAATAATGAATTATCAATCTCTTGATATGTTATCCACAAATTATCAACTTCTTGCACAAATCTCAAGGTAGGGCTTAGATATTTTGATAATTTTTCAAGTAAGATATGTTCAAATTTTGATTAAGAGTCATCCAAAATTTTGATTTTATTAAACATACAGTCAAACTGACCAACTCAATGGGATGGGCCCAATGGTATCAAAATTAGTTCAATTCGAGTTAAATTATGTATAGAGCAACCTGTTAAACTACATTTAGAAGTTTTTTTGGGCATAATTGAAAGTTTAAACAGANATCTCTTGATATGTCATCCACAAATTTTCAACTTCTTGCACAAATCTCAAGGTAGGGCTTAGATATCTTGATAATTTTTCAAGTAAAATATGTTCAAACTTCGATTAAGAGTAATCCAAAATCATGATTTTATTAAACATACAGTCAAACTGACCAATTCGATGAGACGAACCCAATAGTATCAAAATCAGTTCAATTCGAGTCAAATTATGTATAGAGCAACCTGTTAAACTACATTTAGAAGTTTTTTTGGGCATAATTGAAAGTTTAAACAGATTTTAAATTTGACAGGCTTCTAGTCAAATTGAGTATATCGACAAGATGAATTCGATGAGCCCATGATCATTCAATTATGTCATTATTAAGACACTAAAATGTCCATCGAGAGGTTCTCTCTGGCCTTCTTATTAAANAGCTTCTAGTCAAATCGAGTGTATCGACAAGATGAATTCGATGAGCCCAAGATCATTCAATTATGTCATTATTAAGACACTAAAATGTCCATCGAGAGGTTCTCTCTGGCCTTCTTATTAAAAATGGTATGAATTCTTTCATTATTGCAACCTTGACTATAAATATAGTTCTACCTCCTTCATGAAAGGGGGTTTAGAGGTTGAAGCCTAAAGAAGGCTGAAATTTGGAGGAGCTGAAGTCAAACATCAATTATGCATCGACGATCTGACGAACCCTTCATGCTCCTATTGTCATCGACCGCCGTCGACCATTGACAACAACCACTCGTCAACAGCCGTAAATCACCATCGGCTACTGCTCACTCCTTGCGACAAAACACCTTATTCATGTAAACTCTTACCCTTATAAGTAGGAGGATTAGACTAGGTGATTTGGACCTGTAAATTCTTATTTTAGGATTTGAACATTTATTTTGAAATTATTANGTAAAGTGTCCACTGAGTGCAGGAATAATGCAGACGATGAAATTGACGTGAAGGCATCACCACAGCCGCCTGCGACATCTAATTTGAAGAAAATGAGAAGGATGACGAGTTCACCCGTTGAGATCAAAACCCAAGAAAAAGAGTTAAAAATGTCAAAAATTCAAATGCTAATATTTTCTTACGGTTCAAAATTTTAAATTTTTTCATAATTTGCTTTTAAACAGAATTCCTAAAATGGTAAAGCTTCTTCAAACGGGCCCTTATTCTCAAACTTTTGGGTGATGAATCAACTATATTTGTTGTGTATGTTAATGATATCATCTTGATAGGCATCATTATCCTGAAATAATATCTCAAAAAAGAAAAAAAAAAGGCTAGCTAAGGGATTTGAATTTAAAGAACTTGATCCGCTAAAATATTTTCTTGGCATGGTGGTTGTGAGACAAATTTGGCATTATCTTTTTTCAAAAAAAAAAAAAAATCAGTTGGCCTATTAAAAAGTGACAGGGTTGATGGTTAGCAAACCAATTTATATTCTAGTAGATCCAAACATAAAATTGAAGAGCACTTGAAAGTTGTTAACTTGGTAAGCTGTATTCATCTATGTATCACATGCTCGATTTGACAGGCCTTTGCTGTTAACGTGGTAACTTGTTCATGCATCTTATGAAGAGCACTTGAATGTTGTTATACGTAAGCTCATGTACGTTAAAGGGAACCCACGAGGGATTTTTTTTGGAAAATTTACGCCCGTAATGCACAATGCTTATGTATTTACATATCTCACATGTAAAATTTACATGCATAACATTTTGGTGTTTTAAACTCATGCATCAAAAGGCGTGTTTCACTTTTATAAATTCTAATAGTTCTATTTTTGATGTGATATTAAATATGATTTCTTACACTAGAATTTATTATTTTTTATCTTTTTTTTTATAATTATTTTCCTGTATTTTGATGTTAGATGGGCGTTTCATTCATTGGTTTAAGGCAAAGCAGTGTGTTAGTATGCTTGCCTTTCTTCTGTCCCTCTACTTCTACTTCTACTTCTAATATGTATAGTATAATATATACCGTATGCATATTCATTTTGATTAAATATAATTTAAACTCGTGTCAATTCGAATTTAGTTTTGAATTAACTCGAGATCAAATTATTTGATTTGAGTTCACTCGACTGAAATTAATTTGAATTCAAATCAAAATTCAAATCAATTTTGATTCAATCTGTAACTCAAATTATTTGTTTTGAATCAACCCGAACTAGCTCGCCGGCCCAAATCAAGTAATCTTCAGATCATTGTTTTTTTTCATTTTTTTATTTCAAGAGTCTAAATCTTCATTTATGCCATTATGAGTCTGTATATCTGTTGTGCATTTATTTGCTTTTATCTCATGGAGTTTGAAGGCTTTTCAATCCTACTCCAAGGAGCTTGAGTTATTAGGGGCATTTACATAAATACCACCCAATTCTTATGTATTTACATATATAACACTTAAATTTCATTATTTACATTTACATCACCCAGATCTTTCATATCACATCAAATGCATCACCCAAATCCTTTTTGCCAAGCTTGCTGTGCGCTTTAATATTATGTAGCAGATAATTTACTTTTCAATTAGTAAATTTGTTGATGCCGCAGTTGTCCAATGCAGTTTACATCTAGATTGTTTGCTTTGACANTAAGTCTTTTGTTAACTTGAGAATTTACCTTTTGCTTATCCAGTTGATTGTTAAAAAATTTTGTGAATATTAATGTCCAGAAGGATTTTTTATGTGACAAAAGAGTTGATAACATGAATTCATTGAAATTAGGCATATTGTCATTAGATTTATGCAATCTTCTAGGAGACATTTTCTTATGAGCGGTTTAAAAGTATTAGGGAAATAAACTTAATACTGCTATTCTTCCTTAGACCACTGGAAGGGGATAAGGAAGAAATTTTCTCGTAAGTCACACTGATTTTTAAATCTAATCCTTAGTCATACCCATCACTTGATCAATTTAAGAAGGGAATTATGAACCTCTGATTTATACAAGAATCTTTTTCCTTCTTCTTCTTGGGCGATTGTTGGGATCTTAGGTTGAGATATTGAGTTGGGTTGATGATTTTTAAGTTTTTTGTTGTGATCTTAGGTTTGGTCAATGATTTGTGAGTTTTGAGCCTATGATCTGAGTTTTTTGTTGCGATTTACTCATTGAAACATGAAGATTTGCATGTCGAGCTTCAATATGCTTGCTTTGCTCTTCATTAGTTTGAATATGTTCTGCATTGTTCTATGACACCTAAAGCAAAAGACGGAAAATCAAAATCATCCTTCAATAACAAGAATTTTGTTATCTCAAAAGCTGAAGAACGATACAATGATTTATTAGTATCAAAGGAATTTATTCCTGGTAGAGGTCTTAAGAACCCAGGAGGTGTTGTGGGATCTATGATCGATAAGAGAGATTGAAAGGCTTTCTGCTTTCAGACTGATATTGCGATGATTCTTGTTGTTCAGAAACTTTTTGCGAATTTGTCTGAAGCTTCAACTCATTCTGACTTTGTTAGAAGGAAGCAAGTTGACTTCTCATTTACCAGAATTAATTTTTTGCATTCGTTGCAAGATTTTCCTGATAGTTTCTACAACCATTTTACTCATGTTGATTCCAACTTGGTAGAAATTATCAACTTTTTGACTGCTGTGAAGGGAACTTTGAAGGTTAGAAACCCTATAAAAAATAATTTTTCTTCTTATGCTTTGACTGTTGTTTCCAAAGTTTAGCATTACTTTATATCTGTCAAGCTTTTACCTTCTACAAATCTAAGTGAAGTGACTAAGGACAGGGCCCTTTGCACTTTTGTATTCAAATGGAAAAATTCATTGATGTAGGATTCCTTATCAATCATTCCATTCGAAATATTACTGGGGGTCTACATTCGGTCTTGGTCACCTCCTATTGTCTTTGCTCTGTGCCAAAATTCTCATGTTGCTTATGAGAGTTGGGAGGAGCAGCTCCAACCCCTGAAAACCTATTTCCAAATGAAATATTGGGGTTTATAGTCTACATGAGGTTTTTGGGCGAGGAAAAAGTTCCTCCCTTCCTTATTCTTGTACCCCTAGGTCTCATCCCTCTGCTTCTATGACTTCAATTGTTGGGCATCTCGATAGACTAGAGGTTGATACTGATATTATTCAGACAAAGATGTATGATTTGGNAACCCCTGAAAACCTATTTCCAAATGAAATATTGGGGTTTATAGTCTACATGAGGTTTTTGGGCGAGGAAAAAGTTCCTCCCTTCCTTATTCTTGTACCCCCAGGCCTCATCCCTCTGCTTCTATGACTTCAATTGTTGGGCATCTCGATAGACTAGAGGTTGATACTGCTATTATTCAGACAAAGATGTATGATTTGGTTGACCGGGCGACACATATGGATTGACGAAATAAAAGCCAATTCAATTAGATTGATAGTTTTCAGGCCCCTCAGTTGGAGATGTATTGGAGGAACTAGTGGTTAGGAGAAGATAATACAATTGTTTTTCCAACTTACTCTCCTAATCTGCCTCATGAGAGCACCCGCTAGCCTATGGAAGAAGATCGATAGAAAGAATGAGAAGAAAGATAAGATGAAGAAGAAGATGCATAGGATGATTGATTTGATTGCACCTTAGATGGTTTTGTTGACTTGACTGCTTCTCTTACTGTTTGATTTGTTCTTGTTGATGCTGAGTTATGTTTTGGTTATAATATGTCTTGTTGTAGTTTGATATGGACTTTCATTTATTGTATTTGTTGTTGTTGGATTTAATTGTTGAAATATATTTGAACGCCTTTATGTATCTTCAGTTAATGCGTTGATGTATTTTTATGTGCTATTGATGTTGATTTTATTTATATTCATTGTTGCTGAACTATTGGCTTGTAGAAGTGTCGTGTAATTATTGTTGCGTTGTTTTATATGTTTTTCATCATGTTTTATTTTTGTATTTGCATGTAATTAAATTTGGGGGGACGAATGTTGTTAATTTTTGTTCCTTCATAAACAAAATATTATAATTTGACGCTTATTGACATAGGTAGAGCGGATTGAATTGGGACCGCGATAATCATGATAGAAGAAGATACATAGTTATATAACAATTAGATTCTTTTTGAATTAAACTGAACTAGATGCAGAATTATCTTTAAAATTCAACTAATGATTATTTAATCATCCTATTTAATTTTTAAGAAGATTTGATTAATTGGTCAGTTAATTGTAGCTAGATGTGTATCTTTTTGAAAATTTAACCTCCATCTCATTTGAATTCTTTGTTAATAATTTATAACTTATAAATTTTGAATTAAAAGATGTTGGATTATTTTAGCTTAAGGGGATTGTAATAAAATTCAAAAACATTAAAAGACTAATCGAGATATAAGATTGATAATAGGGACTATCTAAAAAGAATAGGATTGATAACATTCATCCTATAGAAAGAAAGAGAAAATAAAATAAAATCGAAAAAGTTATAAATAAAAAACATTGAAGAGAAGTTTGAGGAGAAGCCTTAACAAAAATTGGTTTTGCCACTACTTTTTTAAACTTAAAAACTACATAGCATTTTTTAATTTAATTTTTTTTATATATTTATGAATTATTAGCATGTCACTTTGTGGAGGACTAAATTTTTAGAATTTGACATTTAGACCGCATTAGCTTGGCAGTTATTAAATCCCTTGAACTGAATATGAGATTAACTAACATTTGAAGAGTTCATAGCTTCATGAAGCACATGTGTTAGAATAATTCAATAGAGGATTTTTATTTATTGACTAAGTATCTTTGAAAGTTTGATTGTAGGTGATCACTTATAAAAATCCGTTTCTATTATGTACAATAAGATCAAATGCTTATGTTTTATTGTTAAGTAACAATTAAGTTTGTGAGATTTTGATATGTTGATAATTTAACAATTGTTGTTATTTGTATTTATGTGTTTTATATGATAAAAATTGCACTTTGAGGAAGATTTTATGTTGTTTTTGTTAGTTGTAGTAGGAAAGGAGACGAACAGGAATCAAATTGGATCAGATTGGAGATTGGAGCAAAATTTGGTCATTGGGATGCCAATACTCTCTTAAATTGAGCAAACATCCTTAGAAGATAGAAAGTTAGCGTGCTCATTGGGCGTCTAAGTGTTGTTATTAGTGTATAGGCACCGTGATCGTTGCAATATGGCGGCAGTTTATGCGAAAATATTTTCAAGTAAATGGCGCCTAGGCGCCCAAACCTGATTTTGGCAGTTATGATGGTTCTGAATTTGAGTGAAGGGGAAGGAATGTAAAAAAGCATGGAGATGAAATTTTTGGGGCTTTTCACCATTTTTCTTGTGTCATTTCTGAGAGAGAATTCTAGAGGAGAAGGCTATACAACTTGAAAGGAGATTATAAGAGAGCAAAAGAGAGTTGGGAGGATTGAGAAGCTTGATTGTTTGCTATTAGTGACATCCTCCACCTACTTACTTGTGAAGGAGATAAACGTGTTTACATCTTATTTTTTTTCAGATTTTATATGTAAAGACTTTGATTTTGAAGTTTATGCATAAAATTAAGTTTGCTTTGATGATTTTTGTCTTGAATAGCCAGTGATTATCTTATTTTTCTCTTCAATTAAGATGGTGCTTGGATATAAAAGGAAATTTGGGATTGTTTGGGCTTTAATTTGAGTTTAGAAGTGTTTTTTTAACTTGAAAACTTAATTTATTATCTGCATGGTCTGTTGATTGTTTAAATATTTTGTGAATATTGTTGTGCGGAAGGATTCTTTATGGAACAAAAGAGTTAACAACTTGAATTCATTAGAATAAAGATATTGTCATTAGATTCATTCAATCTTCTAAGAGACATTTTTTTATGAGCAACTCAAGAGTATTAGGGAACTAAACTTAAGACTGCTATTCTTCCTAAGACCACTGAAAGGGGACACTGAAGAATTTTCCTCCTAATTGACATTGATTTTTATATCTAATCCTTAGTCATATCCATTGCTTGAGCAATTAGAGAGGGAACTCTCAACCTCTAATTTATAAAAGAATCTTTTTTGCTTGCTAGGATAAAATAATCTTTAATAGTTTTTAAATAGGTTTAAAATTGAACTAGCAAATTAAAATCTTCAAGCTTAGGCTGAAAATTGTAGGTTAGAACCTTTCTTTAGAATTCATCTCATTCCATGTGGGATAAACAACCAGACTTAAATCTTGATACTATTGATAAGCCACATATACGTGCATGAGTCGCACTTGCTTCGCAGCACTTGATGTGTGTCACTTGCATACAAATTTTAGTGTAAGCAGTTTTTAGAAATTGACTGGGTGGTGTAGTTCCCACCCATGAACCGTGAAGAGAAGGATTTTTTCTTCATGCCTTCCCTCGTAGAAACACGCAGGTAGTTTTTAGAAACCGACTGGGTGGTGTAGTTACTTTTTGTTTTAATTTAATTATTGTTTTTTAAAAATCAATAATATTTCATTCCTTCTTCATCAATCTAGAGAAATATTTTCTAGAGAGAAATTTGAGCAATAGTTATTTTTATTTGAAAAATTATACCATTGAAAAAGTCTCTATTCTGATGCAAACATGAACACTAGATGCCAAATAAGTTATCACCTTCCCTTTTCCTTTGCTCAATCAGGAGAAGTTATGGAATGAGAGATACATGTGCACTGTTGTTTTTTGAAAATTTTATGTTCGATTTGTTTTATACATTCAAGTTCTGATGTTAGATGGTCAAATTGATTGCTATTGTCTTTTCTTCAATCCAAAGAAATATTTTATGAAGAGAAATTTGAGCATATATATATTTTTAAATTATTCCATTTGAAATGCTTTTGTGCTTTATGCAAACATGAATGTTAGATGCATATATGTTATTAGCTTCTATCTCCCTCCTGCTCATTATGGAAGGAGAGATATATGTGCACTGTGTTTTTTTTTGAAAATTTATGTTGTAGTTGTTTTATATATTCAAGGTTTGATGTTAGACTTCTAATTTACTTGCTTTGCATCTTCAATCCAGAGAAACATTTTTTTGAATGAAATTTTGAGCACATTTTGTTTTTTTTTGAAAATTTATACCATTGGAAATGTCTTTGTGCTTATGCAAATGTGAAAGTTAGATGCTAGATAAGTTGATAGATTCTATTTCCCTTATGCTCAATTCAGAGAAACTATGGAAGGAGAGATATATGTGCATTGTTGTGTTATTTGAATATTTATGTTGGAGTTGTTTTATACATTCAATTTCTGATGTTAGATTGTAGATTTGATTGATCTAGCCTTTTCTTCAATATAGAGAATCATTTTATGGAGAGAAATCTTAGCACAATTTCTTTATTTATTTTTAAATTATACCATTGGAAGTATCTTTGTGCTGATGCAAATGTGAATGTTAGATACCAGATACGGTTATCAAGTTCCATTGGCCTCCTGTTCAATCAAGAGAAGTTATGGAAGGAAAAATTTGGGTGCATTATTGTGTTATTTAAAAATTTATGTTGAAGCTATTTTATATATCCAAGTTCTGATGTTAGATTGTCAATTTGATCGATCTAACCTATTCTTCAATACAAAGAATCATTTTCTGGAGAGAAATTTAAACACAGTTTGTTTGTTTTTGTTTTTTGTTTTTTTGAAAAATTATACCATTGAGAGTGTCTTTGTGCTGATGCAAACGTGAATGTTAGATGTCAGATATGGTTATCAACTTTCATTGGTCTTCTGTTGAATTTGGAGAAGTTATGCATGGGTATATATATGTGCACTGCTCTCTTTTTTGAAAATTTATGTTGGAGTTGTTTAATATATTCAAGTTCTAATGTTAATCGATCAATTTGCTTGTTGTTTCCACTTAGTCATTTTATTGTAAAACTGCTTATTTTTTTAATAGTTTTGTCACGTATCTATTTTTTTTGTCAATTGAAGCCATGATATTTTATAATAATAAGAAATATGAGTTCAAGAGCATCAGATACTTCAAGAGTTACATCCGGTCATTGTGGCACATGGTGTGTTGATTACCAATCAAGAAGCAAAGCAACTACGAGAGGAGATTTTACTGTTGCTCCAGAAATATGAGATCTGAAGATTACAATTATTTTTGTTGGATTAATGACACAGATAACTTCACTCAAGATAGTGATCGGGTCAAGAGAGATGTTGTCATGGATGAGAGATTATTCTGAAGACTTGATCATCAGGACATAAAAGCAAACATTATTTTAGGGTTGCTAGTTATGTTGGTTGTCATTTGTAATTGTACTTATATGCATTAAATGATTGATTAGTTTTTTTATGTATTGGAGTATTTTTGCACTCCACCAAATTTTTGGTGTAACAAAAATTGTTTATGTTATTCTATTGTAAGTATTTTGAAAATTGTTGTTATTATGATATATTAAATATATACGAGCAAAACAATCATTTTCATAAAAAATAACTGCAATACAACAGATAATCCATACAAGCTCCTACTTTTTATCAGCAACGTGCAGCTTTCTGACAGCACCTAAGAAACTGCTTCTCTAATAAGCAGCTTTATGGTTATTTTTTGCAAAAACATAAGCCACACTAAACACACCCTTAGTCCATGTTTAACTTATGGAAGGCTAAATACATATATAACATTATATTTTAGGAGAAAAACACTAAAACCTAGTTTAATGAATAATTAAGGATCTGCATGGCAACCAATTAGATTTAAGTTAGTGGGAATTAATAAATCTTATACATTCATATTTAGTAAATTATGGAAGAGTTAAATCCAAAAATTATTTGTTAACTGAGTTAATCTAGTTAAATCATATCAAACTGTTTGGTAACTTTAAACAATATTTTAAAAGGATATTATATTTAATATAAAAAATATAATTAAAATATAATTTTTTTTATTATGATTCAAAATAAATATTAATTTTAATTAAATTCAATCTAAATTTAATTTCTAATTATATTAGTTAATTATTAACA
>JXCR01109866.1:0-21165 GCA_002079205.1 Phalaenopsis hybrid cultivar
TGAGCTACCAACGCCATAATTACTCGGAGAGAATCTTTTTTAGATACAGGAAAAAAAAAAAAAGGATCATTTTCGGCTCCAATGTTGTAGTCTGTTTCTTGAAGATACACGACNCTTAATGAAAAAATCCCAACACTTATGTCTTATGGCTACATGATTAGGGTTGTTAAAAGCACTCTTTGTTCGTGAAGAGCTCGTGTTCGGCTCATTAAGCAAACGAGCCGAACACGAACACACTTTTTGAGCTCGAAATATAAACGAGCCGAACACAAGCTGAGCATGGCTCGCTTGTGTTCGGTTCGTTTACACGCCTACATATCAATCTGCATCTTCCTCTTTATCTTGCAATACAGAAAAAGATTCTATCCATATTTCTATCCATTTGCACATATATTTGGTAAATTTAGAAAAATGTTTATCCTTATGCGGACAATCACATGTTTTTATCCATCGGTAAATTTACTATTGCATATATTGACACGCCTTAAAATTACATGTTTTTTATCCATGTATTTTATGCTTATTTTTAAGGATATTATGCTTTAATGAAAGATATTTTATGCGTTTTTTTTTTATTTCAAGTACACGAAATAGAGTTTGAGATTAAAAGAAGCAACAAGGGAAAAAAATGCGTCAAATGAAGCCAAAAGAGAAAAATGCGACTTAACGCCTAGGCGCTAGGACATTCTAGAAGGCCGATGCCTAGGCTCGATGGTTTGACAACTAGGAGTGATGGTTTGGAGCCTAGGCGCGACAATTTGCCCCCTAGGAGCTTAGGTGCCAGAAACGGTTATGCTTATATTCATTGAATTTGTACGAATTTTGAAAATGTGTCTTATAGCGACTCTTGGTTATTTTCAGAGCTCTATATGTATAAGACATTTCTACATGTCCATATGGAGGAACAAAAAAGAGAAAAAAAGCCATTTTTTGGTAGTTCATGCCACTATAGTGAGAGTTTGATGTTTGTGAGCTTTTGTTGAGTCTTGTGGAGTCAAATTCAGCCAGAAAACTTCAGAGGATTGTTTGGGGAAGAGTTTGAGATCAATATTTGTACTTTTGCTAAAAATTTATTTTGTAAACTTGGTTTTTATATATAATATTTTGTTTTGTTATCCCCATGATTTCTGAGTAGTTTTCTTTTTTTTCTCATTGCAATAATAAGTGATCATGTGTAGGATTAGAATGTTCTGAAAGCTCTTTTATTCCAACAATTTGTGATGGTATTTTCACTGGTTCTTCATTTACTTTGCAAATTGGTCATTTGTGATGTTAAAATTCGTTACGAAACACAATGACCATAGACGGCTATGATTTCACCAATTAGTGAGTGCCGCACTTCACTTTGGAGGAAGGGGATGTCAAATCCAATGGGGAGTGCAAATAAATAGAGTGATAAGATTTGAAGGGCGTAGAATTAATGATTCTATGATGACATGCTAGAACCTTTATTAGTTTGGTCTTAATTGAGAACTTGAGTCCCTAGCAAGTCCAATAGAGAGGTCATCGTGGGTAGTCTGGATGTGAGAGGCTATAATTTGCTCAATACTACCATACAACCATAAATTTAATTAAATTAGCCAATATTCTTTATACACTCAGGGGAGGGTAATTAATATGCATGCTCATATTTGTCACAATATCTTATTTTCATCTTTAAGAATTTAATTCTTACGCTGATTATAATCTCTTTGCAGGGGAAAGACCTTTTATTATGATTGCATTTCTAGATATAAACTTTTTTATTTAGAAACTTTGCATTTAATTTTAGTTTTAATTAGAGGTAGCAATTTTAGTTACACATTTTTACAAAGAGTTCGATATTATTCTCCTTCAAATTTAGTTTCAATTTTAGTTAAAATATTTCTAAGTTAACATAGTAATTTCCTTATTCCCCGTGGATTCGATACTGAGTTTTTAAATATAATTTTATATTACTTGAAACGATATATATACTTGCGTAGTGTCCTTAGTGTGTAAGACCATTAATCACTTTCATCACAAATTTATTTTGCACACTAGCCGTTTAATATAAATTGGGTCAAGATTTAGGACACCATTCAGAACTTAAAATAATTACGTAATTGCGAGCCGGGTCATAATAATGGCCATTTCTAAATGAAAATACTCTAAACTTCTACATGCATTTACTTTTATTGTAATATTAACATTAATTTTACTCTATCTTCTTTACATGTATATTTGTTTGCTTTGAGGATCACCGTTAAAGCAACCTAATACACCCTTGATCTATATGCCATGTCAACACAGTGATTAGTGATGTAAACATCACAATTATCTAGGATGAAAAGACTCTTATGTTCCCTTGACCGATGTGATACCGATATTATCACATCGGTATAGCGATAGTAATCTACACATCACAAATGTATGGGGGTGGTAAGTCTTTTTTTAACTCTCCCCTGGTTGATATTATCCCCTCGGCACAACTGTTGGTGAACTAAATATCACAATTACCTAAGATGGTAGAAAAACCTTTATGGACGCGAGTACACTGACGTCCCCTTTCTGTATCATTAGAATGTGAACTATTCTTCTAAACATGCACATACAATCAGTCATGTATACCATATTTTTGTTTCATCCTTCAAAACATACATTACTTTCATGTGAGACCTATATTTATTTACTAAAAAACATGCAGCCCTATTAAAATTTAAGATCATATGATAATCTAACAGATGCACCTTTAACCTAGTGATAGTTGTCAAATAAATGTCAAATCATAATCTGACATATATATCTAATCATACAATAAGCTAAAATATACACCATTATCAGAATATATAAATTATTTAGTAATTTGGTAACTTCATAAACTAAATCATCATGCAACTATTAAGGCAACAACTTTAAGATGCATATATCATGACTGACCATATGAAGAATTTTATATGATTTAATTTCATTGTACTAAATCAATCTGATAATATGAAAAATCTAGTATAATCCACATATGACTGGAATAATTCATAAATTAAGTTAAACATATATAAAAATAATGTACATTATTGTAACTCAAAAATATAATTACTCACATCAAACTTAGAAGATTCCCATGTCCTTTATTTTCATTGCTCACACAATCTGAATTACTGGCTTATTTAATAAGATATTAATATTTACTTATTAATTTTTCAATTAAACTTATACAAAATAATAAAAAAAAAATACTAAATCCTAATCCATGCATTTTCTTTCTCTTATATATATATATANATATCAAACCTACTCCTGCCCCTTAAGACCTCATGAAAGAGCTTCGCCTGTCTTCCTCCTCTTTGCGCCAGGCTCGATAGGTCACTCTTCTCCCAACAATAGCTAGCTAATCTTCATTCCTTCCTCGTCTTCTTCTATTAGGGTTCCAAACTTATCCCCCTTTGACCTACTTTTCTTTCTCGATCTCGTTCGACAATCTCCCCTGGATAATGATAAATCAAGCTTCTCTCCCGCGTAACTCGTCTTCTTCTTCACGTGAGATACATACCCGTAGTGGGGTTGAACTCCCTCCATAAGCACTCACCGTCTTCGATTCTTACTTCCAGACCTTGAAACTGTTCGAAATCGAGCGTCTCCTCATGTGGAAATTCCTTCTAGGATCAATCGCGTTCTTCCAAGTGCAGGAAGTTCACCCCCTTCATCTCTGTTGCACTGCTAGGGCACAAAATCCCCTCAGCTGATTCCTTTCACATCAATGTCGCTTTACATGACAAGGCGAGTCTTACCCTTCTCTCTCCCCTTCTCCTACAGTTTGTTCCTTCCTTTCGCCCTCTCTGGTTTAATGGTGTAAACGAGCCGAACACGAGGGAGCCTAGGCCCAGCTCAGTGTTCGGTTCGTTTACATTTTGAGCTCAAAAAATGTGTTCGTGTTTAGCTCGTTTGCTTAGCAAGCAAAACACGAGCTATTCATGAATAAAAAGTCGTTTTGACAACCTTAATCGCGCATAAGATGTTAAGGGTTGGGGCGAGATTTAAAAATTATTGTTTATATTAAAACATCATTTGAATTTACTTTAATAATTTTTATTCTATTTTCTTAATTAATAATTTTAATTGATTATAAATCTTTATAGCTTTGTAGTCAATTTAAGTTTTTAAAATTACTACTCATCATAGATATATATATATATATAATTGATTAGTAGTATTTTGAGCCAAAACGAGCAGAACACGAACGAACAAATATTGTTCGTGTTGTTCGTGTTCAGCTCATTAACTTAGTGAATGAGCCGAGCACAAGCTTCTTAACAAGCCGAACACGAGTTGTTCGCGAACAACAAGCCGTTTTGACAGCCCTGCTTATACCTTAGTTTTAGTATTTATATTTGTAGTATTTTGGTATCATAAATATCTGCATGAAAATGTGTANCTGAACATGTGTCATTCGCAGACAACAAGCTGCTTTAACAGACCTAACGAAGATAGAGATAAAAAATGCAAATCAGAAAACTAATCATTAGGTTGTTAATTAACATTTTCACATAAAACGATGAACTTTTTATATTGAAGAGGTATATAATATAGAAAGAGAAATTTACATAACACATTTCTGACGTAATTGCATGTCTCACACCTTAGAAACATTTAACTATTAAAAACATAAAGAAAATTAAACACTCATATCTTCGTCATCTTTTGTCTCCCTTCTCCTACTGAACATCTTCTTCACCCTTCGTATCAGCCGCTCCCAATAGTTTTTTGGTATTTGCTGTTGCGCCAACTTACCTGCTTTATCAAGTTTGCCACTGCTGGACCCAAGAGTGGGCAGTCCAGATCGCAAGCGAATGATCCTTACGATATTTCCAAGTGCAATCTTCGATTGCCTCATGTGCTAATGGGACAATAAGGAGAATCGTCATCTTTCGCAGTAAAACCATTAAGGAGACTCATCAGTTTTTGTAAAACCAATAAGGAGAAAAGCCAAATAAGTTGCCATTATGGATAAAATTATTTAACTAGAAATGATTCTTTAAAAAAAAAATAGAGGAAAGGGAAAACTCACCAGTTCAAATAACTTGCAGTGAATGATCCAAATAGATCCAATTTTCTGTGACAGAAGTGGCTCACTCAATTAGGATAATCATTTTATACTAAAGGAAACATATATGATGGGATTTGCAGTTGCATGAAGACGACATTTATTGCTCTTTCGAGGATGAACAACATGATGAACTTCAACCCCAATTATACTCAATTTTACCTCTTAAATAATAAATAAATAAAAACCTAGAATTTCATATCTAGATAAATATCTGACTTTGATAATTCTTAAATAACTTAAGGGTTTTGCAGTCATTAACTCTTTTGTTGTTTATGTTCTTTCGTATGAGAAGTGTTGTGTTAGAGTTGTATGTATTCTTTTCAATATTTGCTAGACATTATTTCAATTTAAGAATGTTTTTAATTAAACTTGTTGGCCCAATCTTGCTTGATGCTTGACAACTTGATCCCTTTTACAATTTTGCTTGATCAACTTTGTTTTATATATAGTGCATTCTTTTGACAAAATTTTCTATTCAAAACTTTTAACAGTCGGACCCATTCATTTGATCTCTGGATATTGAGGGGGAGAGTTGTGCGGTGCAAGCATCCAATGGGGAAGTGTCATAGTGGATGGGTTAAGTTTTGGGTTTAAAGGTGAGGTGGTTTTCTCATTTTGGGGTTTTCCGACCACCAGGGCGGTCGACCAGGCCAGGGGAGGTGGCTAGCTGGCTCAGGGAAGATTAGGGAAGCTTTAATGGTGATTAGTTTCAAGGTTTGATGGCTAATATTATGGGGAGAAGAGTTTCAAGTGAGCAAAAAATTTAACATTAGAGAATCAAATAGTATTATGTTCATATTTAATTTCTCCTCATAAATTTTAAATTTCTTCTAGCATTTTTGGTAGAATATAAACACAGTTAATTACTAGGTTTAAAAAAACATATTGGTTTAATTGAATAGCATGTTCTTTTTTTTTTCCTAATTAAGAAAATAGTATGAGCATGCGTCCAAATAAATGAATTTTTAGTAAGAATGGAGAGAAAAAAAATTAGTTTGCAAAAGTAACAATTGCTTCTAGGAGAAAAATAAATGTGTTACTGATTTTTTAAAATAATAATAAGTATAAAATAAAAAAATCAAACAGAAAAAATAGAAAAAATTGCCATGAATTATAAAGATCATAATTATAATAATATCTTCAATAGACACCTTATTATTATTATTATTATTATTATTATTATTATTATTATTATTATTATTATTATTATTATTGTTATCTAAATTTAGTGTATAGATATCTTCATTTTTACCCTTAATTTACAAATAATTGACAACAACAACTGTAAGTCTTTATTCCACTATGTGAGGTCAGTTACATAATCTTTTTTCTCCATTGCGTCCTATTGAGTGTTCTATAGGGAAAATAATGTATTTGATATATAAATATTGCTCTTTAACTTTCTTCGAAAAAATTTTGATGCAATAAAGTCTTTCAAATTTAGTTTTTATAAGATGTATGTAATCAAATTCAAAATGTTATGGCAAAAGAATTTGCTACCTTAATTTCAGTATTTGTTTTATTTTTTTCATAACCGTATGTTTGAATATTTCTTTTATGCAGTATGTTCTGCATAACAAAAACATTAAACAAATGTGATGACCAATATCATATATCATTAGACATATATAAAAATAACAAAAAAGTGCTTCAAAAAATAAATTAATTTAATGGATGGAATGATTATTTTTTAATTTATAACCTCACGCCTCTTATACTTCTCCATTGTGGTATGAGTATTTGTTATTTAAGAAGAATGAATGTCGTTCGACCGAATAGATCACTAACAAAGCTCTGTTGTGTATTTATAAAACCATCATAGTGATTTGTTCATTATGATCACATGGAGAAAAATATATCTAATTATATTGGTAAAACTCTCCCCTAATTAACTTTGATATCCCTATCAATTTTTTGAAACAAAATTTTAATATATCTCTGTTGTGCAGTTTTTGTTGGGAGAGAAAATAGTAGCTCATGGTTATCATTACTTCGAGCCTCACTTTGTGCATCCCTCGGAATACATTCCTCTACTTGAGTAAGTTTTCTCTAATATATGTACATTATATGATTAACTACTATCTCTTTATTTTAATTAAATAAAACTTAAGAAAATATAATTTATTGTTGTAGTGTTTGTATTGATAATGAAACGTCTGATGACGTTTCTCTTATCAAGATATTTCTATCTGTCTTTTATCAGTAAAATAATTTTCATTATCTTGCAACACAACATATTTATATATATTTATAAAAACTAAATACTTTTTTTTGCTTTATTTTGATTGAAAGGATACATTCTTCTTAGATTCATTATAACTTGCATCAATCCATCAGTCCAACCACAAATAACTTAGAAAAAACTATGCAATGAGCATAAAATTACATAATTCTACAAACTTAGTAACATTTCTTAAATATCAAATAGCCTGTGAGATAAAGCTCAACAACCTTGCAATAAAGGTAATCAAAATGTATTAAACTAAAGTGCATAAAATAAAATTTGAGTGATAAGTAGGTAAAATTTCCTTAAATAAAGCATGACCTTTTTTTATTATCACTAGTAAGGTCAAAAATATTTTACTCTCCTTTTTTTCTAATATGTGTGCTTATCGAAACTATCATTGTATTTAGTTGTGACAATCTCTCTCGAATATGATGACTAATTAATAGTTAATTATCTTTTTAAGGATAAAATTTAAAAAAGAGGCCAAACGTAATTTTAATTTGCATGCTTTATTTACTTTTAAGAACAATTAAATTTATATTTTCAAGAATTTATTTATTTATTGTAAAAATAAAATTTATTAAAATAGTTTATTTTTATTTATTTTTAAAAAAATTAAAATAGAATTAGAAAGACTACAAGTGAGCAAGTGGTTGGTAGGATCTCTATTTAAAAATTTTAAAAAGCTACAAGCCTAAGAAGACATGGGTACATCAAAGACCTCAGAAGACTAGAAGCCTCAAAAAACATAGGTACATAAAAGACCTTAGAAGATTGAGAGCCTTAGAAAGCACCAACGTGTTTCAAGCTCTTAGAATGCATAACCCTAAAAAGAAACAAGCATCAGAAGACACAAGCCCATGAGGACACACACATCAGTATAAATAAACCTCAAAAGGTACATAACTATTTTTTATAAAATATACATGCTAACTTAAATTGTAGAATTCTACACATCAAGAAGCCACATCATCCCAAAAGAGAGGAAATAGCTGCTTAGAAGCAACATAAAAAATTTTATTACATCAAATAGAACATACAGACAGACACACTATCAATCAGAGATTACACCGGTCTAAACCATACAATAAAACATAAAGAATGCGGGAAAAAACAGAAACAAAGACATCAGTCTGCTTCAACATTCTCCTTTTCATCAGGAGTACTCTCTCAAAGACGACTCCTCAACGATCGTAATCTTTTATTTTACTCCTTAAGGAGCAACATCCCCTCTTGAAAAGCTTGCAATATCTCTTTGCGCTGAATGAATTTAGCTCGTGTCTTCCTCAATTCTTTTCGAGCATTCATCAATTCTCAGTGCTACTGAGAGAGGAAAATTGCCATGGACGATAAGTCATCCTAACATTTCGCTAGTTGGAGTCCCAATGACAATATATATATTGCACGGGAGTTATTCACTTTCTTGTACTTGCTAAGAATGCGGTTGATCTCTAAAATCTTGATCTCCAATTCCCTCGAAGAAAGAGTCATCTCATCTTCAAATGGTGTCGGCATTCCCTCCTCAAAGTTCTGGCACTTTCTATGAGTTTCTGTAGGATAAAGTTCTCTGAATGTTGACATCTCAACAATCTGAAAGCAGATCTCATTGATCGTCTGCTATGCATGACAACAATGGCTTTTTCTTCACCACAGGATAAAGATGCTTTCCTCTGTAGTGCTATATGAAAGAAGATTTTGTTGATCATCTGCTACATATGTTGGGGACGACTTTCTTATGCACCACAACACAAAAGAATATTGTGTTAGTCATCTGTTATGCAGGACAGTTTTAGCAATTATCAAAGAGTGGACTAATTTTTAAAGGTGCATTAATCTTCTTCTACACCAACGCTTGAAAGAAGATCCCTCTGATCACTTGCTACACAGGATGGGGTAGACTTTCTTCCGCACTGCAACGTGAAAGAAGATCTCATTGATCGTTTGCTACGCAGGATAGAAACGACTTTCTTTTGCACTGCAATGTGAAAGATGATATCGTTGATCGTCTGCTATGCAGGACATGACTACTTTCTTTTGCACTTTTACTCAAAAGAATAACTCTTTAATCGTCGATTCTGCAAATCAATGATGACTTTTTTCTTTTGAAGTCTCATATTACCTCCTAAACAGAGTTAGAGACTCCACCTTTACCATATTTTTCATTCCTATTTATAGGCTCGGAAATCATATGCATTTATGACAAATGAATTAATTTTAGCTATTATTAAAAGAAAACCTAGAATTTGTATTAATTCTCGTCATTCCGGCTTTCGTTTTATGACTATATATATATATATGATCAATATTNATATTCGAACATGAAAACAGTTAAACTGATGGATTCAACGAGACGTGCCCAATGATATCAAAATTAGTCCAATCTCAGTCAAATCAAGCACCAATCAAGACATTAAATTATTTTTAGAAGCTTTACCACAGGGAATCTTCTAACACAACAATAAATATTAAAAAATTGAATTTAATTAATTATAAATAATTTATTAATTGATTTATATTAAATTTGATTATAAAATTTGAATAAATTAATGAATAATTAAATTTTCAATTAAGATAAAAATTTTTGAAAATTTAATGTTGCTCGGTCACATAAATATTTTTGAAGATTATTAGCTAATACACTAATTTAATAATCATTTAACTAGTACATCAATTTATAACAGTCGGGCCGCACCTAAATCATGTAACAGATAGCGGGAATAGTGGACGGAATCGAAATTACCGTCAAAAAATGAATTAATTATTTAATTTATAAATAAGAGAGTATGATGCCTTAAGCTCTGTTTGGCTGCAGCTGCCCAGGAAGCAGCTGTGGGGAAATTGTCTGTTTGTTTGGTGCAGCTGTGTGAAATCAGCTGTCGGGCAGCTGTTTATGAAAAAAAAAGACCATATTGTCCATGTTTGGTAAAACTATTTAAAAAAAGAGTATAACAATAACTTTTTTGAAACTTTAGTAAGCCCCCAAAGTGCTTACAACTTCTGTTTATGAATAAGAGCACATATACAACACAATCTTATGAATTTACATATCTAACACAAACTTTGAAGTTTTACGAATATTTGCATATTATTTTGGACGTCTTACGAAAGACCCGTCCAAGCTGCCATGGCCCAATCATCAGAAATTAGTTTATGGAAATGAGCGAGTGGTTATGATAGCCGCCCTAAATGCAATAAATGTTCTAATTTAATATCACATTTGTGTTTACAATATTGGTGAAGCACAGTGGTTAGAGGATGCGTTGAGTTCGGTCGACAGAGGTAGTCGGTGGCATTAAGATTGCTCTGTAGAGGTAAATATGTCGGCCGACTATTTTTGGTTAGTTGACCCAACATGAAGCCTAGGTGGCTTGGACCGCAAACAAGATCCGCTGACCGGATCCCCCGATATCGTTTATCAGTCGACTCAACTAAGAGGCCGGTCGTCAAATGAACTGGTTCAAATTACGCTCTTTGGTTTAAGGCTTCATTTGTCCGGTCATCGTCCTCAGCCTTTCAATCCCTTTAAGATTCAAGCTGGCAATTCTGACAATTCAGTTAAGAGAAACCAAGATATCACAACTTCAGCTAAATTGCAAACAACCCCCTGGAAGGCCCCAGGTGGTTGCAAGGAGATATATAAAAGCTGATAAAAATGGAGATTCTTTGGCTCAGATTTCCATAGTTCTATTAAAAAGCAGCAAAAAGACACTAGCAGTGGCGGTTACCTGCAGAAGCATTGGTCCAAGTTGCTCCACTATTGCATGAGAAATGCAGAGACACCTAAAGAGAGAGAGAGAGAGACTCATGGAATTCATAGCGATGAAACCTTTCAATAATCAACTGCCATTCCCACTTTAGGTTCATTTGGACAAGTATGCACAAAAAGTCTATTTTCACAAAAATAAATACAGCAGAACTAACTTAAACTCTAGTATTTGGGAAAAAAATTGAAGTTAATAAAAAATAAAAAATAAAAGAACATCTAGCATTTGGAAGGTTGATGACAACAAAGTGATGTGACTGTATATATCAAACTTTAGCTGCCGGACATGTCAATACATATAACTCATGTGGTAAGTATGCAAATTTCCCTAAAAATTTTCATAAATGAACAACAAATTTATATTTTAGATAAATAAATATATAAGAATTCAATGCAAAGTATATAAATCCCCTTTCTTCTTATTTTTTAAAAGATGAATAACACGTCCTAACTGTAAATCAAAATGATGTATGCACTGATCTTACAGAGATAAGAGACGAATACGATGGAGGCAGATCCCTTGCAAAAATATCATGAACCCCATCAAAAGGAACGAGCCATGGACAATTTTGGATCCAACACCAACATATCTTTTCTGTAAGAAAATTGATTCTCGCCATGAAAGTTCAAAAAATCAACAAGAAAAATAAAAACTAACATAACACAACTTACACAAATGGGGACTAACATAAAAAAATAAAAAATCTTGGGAGAGTGAAGCAGTGCACATTTATTTACAATATTTGGCTCTTTCAACAACAAAAATGAAACCAAGACAGACTTCAACTACCACTAAATTACAATAATCTGTACACTCTTCAATGGCTCATAGAATTGCTAGCAGATATGGAAAAGTGTGAAGGAAATGGGTTGATGAAACCAAGACAGACTTCAACTACCACTAAATTACCAAGACAGACTTCAACTACCAATTTTCAAGATAGACTTCAACTACCTCCTCTACCAACGATGGAAACACATAAACCTCGTCATTCCCATGGAATTTACATTGTTGTTCCTCCTCTACCAATTTACAATGATGTACATCTAATTACTAGCTAATAATAATCCATTCAATTCTTATAAATATACAAATTTACAATGTTGTACCTGCTAAACCAATTTACAATGCTGCTATAGCAATCAGACAATTTAATACTAAAAACATTGGACAATTTACATACATACCATTCAATTCTTATAAATATACGTATCTAAAACTTCAATTTACATATATTATTACAAAATAATTGAATGGTATGAATATAAGTATTTCTACTATAAACCTATAATTAGGAATTCCCTCAAAATATCATATCCGAACATGTCCCAACCAATGACAAATGAAAGCAGTGATTACCATCAAAGGCATGGCGCAATCCAAAGGGAAATTCAAGGAAAACATAATGATAAATATATTGGGTAAATAAATCATGTAAATATTAGAATTTAGGTCTTACATAAGTCAATACGTAAGAAATCATGTTTAAATCCTTCTCATTTAGGTCTCACTTCCTTCTCTTGGATCAGATGGAAGCCTTCAGATAAAAGGGGAGAACACGGAATTGATACATTCAAAAGATCGTGGAAGAGCAATTACCACAATAACTGCTCAACACAATTAGGCCTAAACAAACATTTAACTAATAAAAAATACAAAAACAACTCACTTCATAAGCATCATAATATGAGTAATTACCCATACATTCTCACAATATGTTCATTTGTAGAAAAATGCCTACAAATTCATTTTGGATGAAAAAACAACTAATAAGACATAACCTCTAATAATCGGCGGCTAATTCTTCAAGTTCTGACCCTCAAAAACCTGCATAACATATTGGTCAATTTCCATGCATATCACAAAAAAATTATATATTTACATATATAACACCTAAAACTTTGATACTTACGCATATATTATTGTTAAACATTCAATCTCCCCACTGAATTTTAGAAAGCAGGAAAAAATGACAATCAAACAGAGCTGTGGTAACTTTCAGCTGCTGCATAATTTGGATAAACGAAGCCAATATAATCTTAACAGCATAAAAGGAAGTTGATGATGATTGGCATTAATAAAACCCATAACCAATAGTTTAAGCTTTCGCATGTTTAGAGAGTAAACTAGAAGGTACAACCAATCTCCTGGGTGAATTGATCTTATGTGAATTCAAGCTTTTGAACATTCTGTTTCCCTGCCTCTCCTTGGCTTTAAGATCAAATCTTTGGGTGGTATAAATGCACAAATCAAACCTTAGGTGTTAGATGTGTAAATACATAAGAACTGGGTCTTATGTATGTAAATTTCCTAAAAAAATAGTATAAAAAAGATGTGGAACTTTCCAGCGGAGAAACAACAATCAATGAAACTTTATCAACAAAATTGTCATATTCATACTCCTTATAGGGAAGAACACAGATGTGTCCAACTGCAGCAACAAGCATATCGACGCACAAAATAAAATTCTTCAGCTTCATCTGAATTACCTATGAACCTTACACCTCAACATGTAAACTTCCACTGCAACACAAAATACATACCACTCCATTCTTATGAATTTACATATCTAACACCTCAACTTCAATTTTGAAATTCACACTGAAACAAATAGTGATAAGGTGACATGAACTTCTATAACTTGAACGAAAATGTAACACCCCTGAAAAGCAGCATCATATTTGTACATGGAGAAAGCCTCAACCACAACTTCTATAAATAAATATAAAAAATCTGTACATGGAGAAAGCTACTTTTATGATCTCCATAATAAATGGTTGTTCAAATCCATTCATCCATTCAAGCTACTTTTGAGAAGTACAAATGCGTACTTTTGAGTACAATCTTTGTTTGCAAAAAAATTTGATACCTTCCAAGTTCATTGTAATTTATCTTTATAGGCTTGAATGTTGATATGGCAACTCTGCTCAAGTAGTTTCCCGATTTTTCAGTGTACTGAAGTTTGAAATTTTCTTTTCAATTGCTTAGCTTGTGTAACACTGCCTTGAAGCAAAGCCTAATTGAACACCAATATTGTTGACGATTTTGCTTGGTTATATCACATATTTCCTAAACATATAAATATGCTATATTCATAAACTTTTAATCAGAATTAGTGCCTGTCAAACTCCGGCATTATCGTAATATTGACTTCTTATGCAGAACGTGAGAAGAAACTGGAACCAAATGACAATGTACTAGAGATTATAAAATCTAAAACCAATATGTCACTTACCTGATTCAGAAGTTGTGCAGAGGTACTAATTACTAGATGGGGTCCCTCATAATATTTTGTGTATATGTATGCATCAAATGGACTTACAACTGAGTGGTTCAGAAGTTGTATGCATCAATTGAGTGATTCTTCTTCTAGCCACCAAATTCGAAACTAAGAGAATTTTATGCCCTCCAAAAAAAAGGGGCATATTTCTATCTATAAATCACAATATAAGATAATTGGTTGAGTATATTTCATTCTGAAATACAGAAATTTTATAAAATTTTAGAACTTACAGTATGAAATATATTAAATCAAGGAATGAAATCATAATTACCTTCTTATGCAATCATGTTCCTCTAGTTTTGAGAAAGCTACTATTATGGATTTGAAAATTCATATGTTTATAGCCAATTATGAGGCATCTAAATACAATCAGCTAAATTCAAAATGCACTCAAAGGAAAACTCATTATATTTATAAGTATATGAAGGGGAAGAAAAATTCTACAATTTAAGTATATGTTAATATAATTATATAAGTTAATATAAGTATATGAACTAGAAGCAGAATCATAGCAATAATTCTACCTATATAAGATCTCATTTCTAGTTTTCTAGGAATAGTCAACAGGAAAAGTCCTATGGCTAGACTATAGACTACTAAAGAGGAAAAATTAAACCTCAACAAAAAATGAGGTCAACAGAAATACCTACTTATGTTTCTTATGAGTTTTGAAATCGCTCCATTGGTCCTCACATAGACTCATTTTGGGATAATATGAACAGTGTTATTGCGAGCACCTCACGTGGATTGGTCCTCAAAGATCCATGAAGACCGTGAGATCCTAAGAGTAAGTCCAGAAGATCGATAAATATTGTCTGACTCATTCGAAACATATTAAAAAATCATGTTGGGTGTCCCAAAAGCAACTCTCCAACCCATTTGTCGCCAATATAAGAAGATGTCATGTTTGACGACCGATCAATGCACGTGTTATAGTACTCATACATCAAACATATTGCCGTCAGAAACATCCCTCTCTGCTTTCTTCTGTGTGTATCCATGCGGGCCTCCATTCGTCTTCTTCTATTTGCATCCATAGTGATGGGTATCCCTAAATATTTCTCCTAAACAATTATCATTTATATGAGAGTTTGTGACAATAGAAAAAAAGAAATGTTTGCAAATAATTATGAAGGTACAACAGAGTTCACAAGCACAACTCTAAAAAGAAAAAAATAGATAATGCAATGTAAATATTCTAGTGATGAAAAATATAAAAAATATCAATTGTTCAAAAGATTATAGAAATGTTGAATATATGTCACTCTGCGGGTGACAGACATCTGCACAAAGAAATTCCTACGGACCGGGTCCTCTAACAATTCTGCTGCGAACAGATACAACTCTTCATCTGCATAAATTTTGGCTGTAGCACTTAGGATTTCAAGTGCCTTCGTGATTGTGTTTGAATGAGAAGACTGACATTTTGCTTTGAAACAAGAAACTGCCTCGGATAGCTTGTTTCTGAGAGAAGAAGTACCAGATTTTTTTTTATCAACAACGCTCAGACGTTTGGAACGAGAAATAGTTTCATATTCGTTTTGATCTGGGCTGGGGACGTCAATGAAATCAACTGAACCTCCAGGGGTTCCCAAATTCAAGGTATTGCTAGCAAACCCTGTCTCGCTTGGGCTACATGCATAGTTCCCCGTTGCAACTACTCCCCCAAACATGCGGTCTAGTTTCTCCTCCAATTCAGGCTCAATTCTAGAAAGCTTAAACTTTTTTGCAGCAGGCACCACCTACACAAAAAATTGGTAGGCACCCAATTAGAACAAAATACAAAGTTACAAAATAAAGAAGTTTATAAACAAAGCTCACCGCAAGTCTTTCAACCCACCATTTCTCAGGTGAATCAACTGTTCGGTTAACTAGATCCCAACCAAGACCGGTAGAACCCCTTTTCAATTACTTCCAAATTTTTCATTCCTTCTTCATTTGGTCTCACTTGTTCTTCATTTGAAACCTGTCATATTCTCTGCCTGTACATTCCTTGAAATTTTTTATAATGTTTTGCCACCCTTCTTTATTGAAATGGGTCGTTGGCCTATTTCTCCGTTCAATCTCTTTAATACAAAGATCGCAAAATATTATTTTCCTATCTTTTTCCCACAATGCGAGTGTAGCAACCTCTTTAGGCTTACTGTCTATGTTATTACTATAATAAAACAAAGTCATGAAACACAATAGTAAAATCAATTAGAAAGTAAAATAAAGTAAAGTTTAGGTGTTAGATATTTAGGGAATACGCAGTTAATTAAATATTTAGGAAATACACAGTTATAAAATACTACTGAAGGTCCTTGATTTTTCTCTCCTAATTTTTGTTTCTTTGCTAATTGCTCCACTAAACTGCCACAATATTAAAGAGCTTTGAAAGATATTTTGAAATTATCTTCCTAGTTATATTAGATATATTTCTAATAGTTATTTTTTCCAACAGTAAGATAATTACATTATGCAATTTTAAACAGCACAAAACCAAATTTATAAAAGATGAAAGAATTATACACCAAAACATCTTAGAACCACATAATGGACCCTAAGTTCCAATAACCTTATTTCCAACATAATTTATAAGTGAAAGGAAGAAAAATGTGATCTAAGCAAATAAGTATGAAATGGGAATGTTAGAGATGTCTGATCCAAGTAGAAAGACCCAACAAGTGATTACTATGTAATACCTATAGATTATTTCATCCATGATTCTGAGAATTATAGGAAATGAAGTATTCCTAGAAAGCACGGTAAAATTTATAGAATGCAATGGAAGACCTAAATAAGGTTTACTCCAAAAACATTCAGTTAGCTATATGGATGAAACTAGAGTACCTATAGCAGAGTAAGCTGTGCTGAGAGAGTTGTTGCATCCGTCTGAAGCGTTTGCGCCTTGCGCTCAAACTAACTAGTGTACCTTATTTTTCTCTCGTTAGATCTTGCAGAAGATTGTCTGTTTGCAAGAATTCTACAACACAGAAAAGAGGAAAGAAAACTGGTAAAAGCAGAGAAAAAAGAAGATGTTGTTCCAAAGTAATTCTTCCAATTTTTTATGATCACGCAGAACTAAGCCGAAAATAAACAAATAAAAACAAATATATTTCTCTGTGTGTACTTGCAGCAAATTTTATTTTATACTCAACGATCAAAATAGACAAAAAGAAGATCGGGTTGTGTTTCCTGGTCGAGGAAGAAGAGCGGGGAAGAAGAACGTGGGGCAGCTGCGGTCCTGGTCGAGGAAGAAGAGAGGGGAAGAAGAACGCGGGGAAGAAGAATGGGCTGCGGTGCTGGTCGAGTAAGACGAGCGGGGAAGAAGAACGCAGAAGAAGAGCGGGGGGAAGAAGAACACGTGGAAGCTGCGGTCCTGGTCGAGGAAGAAGAGAGGGGAAGAAGATCGCGGGGAAGAAGAACCTGGTCGGGTGCAGGAGGGCGATCCACGGGATTCTGAGGAAGAAGATCGACGCGCGGGAGTGGCGACCCACGGGATTTGGAGAAGAAAATCGCGGGCAGGAGTGGCGATCCGGGATTCGGAGGAAGATTCAAAGGAAGAAATCGCACGCGGGAGATTCAGAGGAAGAAGATCGCGGGCAGAGGGCGGGACGAGGGTTTTTTGCGAAGGGCAAAACAAGCCTTTTTACCCTGCAAAAGCTGTGCCGCGGGGAGGATACCGCTTTCCGCTTCCGCTTTAACTTCCTTTTGCCGCGATGCTCCGAGCCAAACAGCAAAGAATCGTGATTCGGGGCCGCGAAGCCGCAAAAAAGCGGCCCCAAACGGACCCTTAGTTTTACACGCGCTTGCACGCTTAATTAAAGCTGTCGGGCCCCACCTCGGACCCACCACCTACAGAGTTACAGTCGACCTTTCCTTCTCCAAATTTTAGAAGGCTTTTCCACCACCTAACTTATATTTCTTATGCATTTAAAAATATACAACATTTTAAAGCAATACTTTTTTTCTTAGTATTTTTTGTGAGCTTATTCTTATCCATTTTATATTAAAAATAAAAAGAAAATTGTCATTATTGAACCTAAATGTGGATAAAAAAAATTAAAGAAATTTTTACAATGATTAATTTAAGCTCTTAGTGATTTTTTTTTAATTTTTATTCCGACCCTAAATCTACGTATTTTTAAAATGATTAATTACCGCTTGCTTTTGCTTTTGTTTTTTGCTGCTACGGTTCATCATATGGAGGATTCAAATAACACGTGGACATGAAGGTGGCAATTAATCTTTATGTGTGTGTGTGTGTATATGTATATATATNACATTCAAATACTGATAAACATTTGGTTTTATTATTATTAGTATTTGGGATGTTTCTGTATAATTTGCATTGAACAACTTGAAAATAATATGAATTCTTTGTATAACATCTTTAACATTTGTTGATCAATATTGTCTACATTGATGGACGATAAGACGTCGGTGATACAGAGCACTCTAACGGTGAAGTAATCATCGGTGATGTAAAACGCTCCAACGACCAAACAATCATCTTTGAGGAAGTCTGTTGTTTCGTATGACATTCTATTATCTCTTAATGCTCTGCTCATGATTAAAAGGAGACGGTGTTGGTTAAAAGTGCACACCTCCATCTTTAATTCCTATATTTATTAACAAATATAAATAGATTAAGCTAAAAAAACGCATTTTTGTTAGTAAAAAAGTACAAAGATCATTACATACACGAGACATTCTTCGCTCAATAGCTGCTGCTAAACTCTAAATCACACAATGTTCTCAAACTCATTGGGTATTGTATATCTATTTATTCATCGTATAAAATATTCATGTATTGAAACAAATTAAAAATGTAAATAATTTTTATAATAGATAATTCAAAATTCAAAATTCATCAATCACCTGAAATGTCCTTGACTCATGATAGTTAACAAGGTCTTGAAGCATATCATAGCCCATATCCGTAAAAGCACATATTGTGTCAAACATGAGTTTAAGTCTTCCTTTCCGTTCTCAATCGAGTGGCTGACATAGTATTTTTAATTTGCATGTTTATTTTTTATAAAATACAATTAAATTTATATTTTCAGGAATTTATTTATTTACTGTAAAAAATAAAATTTATTAAACTAGATTTAAACTAGATTTAAAAAGTTAATCTCCTACCACTGAGAATCAAGAAATACTAAGAAAGCGCATTTTATGAAATTTTAAAAGTCAGTTAACGGTCGAAATTACCGTAAAAATTTGAACTAATTATTTAATCTATAAATAAGAGAAACCAGCTGGGCCCCACCTCTCTCACTCACAAAAAAATTTTTTGTGCGGACTCTTGACGTAACTCTACGTGCGGACCAAATTATTTCTAAGTTATTTTCAAGTTATTTCTGAGTTATTTTTAATAATACTGAAATAACCCAGAAATACCCCAAGAATAAAAACTGCGGGTTATTTCTGGGTTATTTCGGTATTATTGAAAATAACCCAGAAATAACCCGAAAATAACTTAAGAATAATCTAGGCCGCACGTAGAACTACGTCAGGAGTCCGGACAGAAAAAACGCTCCTCACTCACAGTCGCCTCTTTCCACCTCCTCCAAATTGCAGAAGGCTTTCTTTAGGTTATTATTCTTTATTCTTCATCTTAATTTGAGTTTCCGATAGATATATATTTCCTCTTTGCATTTATGTTTTCCTCTTTTCTTTTCCTTTTTATTTTATTTTCAAATTTTTTTTTTTGAAAATTTACATACATAACACATAATTATTATGTAGTTAAACACCCAAACTTTGATATTTACATATATAACACTAGGCATAAAAACTTCATTTTTTTCTTTATGTTAATTTAAAGATTTGAGTGATATGCATGTAAATTTGATTCTTTAGGTGTTAGATATGTAAATACTTAAGAATTGTGTGGCATATATGTAAATGCCCTTTTTTATTTTTATTTTTATTTTTTGATTAATCAAACTGGGCGGCCCCACATCCCACTCACATTCCCCTTTATTTATTTTCTTAAAGACAAACTGAATTTATATTTTCAAGAATTTATTTATTTATTGTAAAATATTAAACTAATTAACTTAAATATTATTAAAGATTATTAACTAATACAACAATTCAATAATCTGTTAACTAAAACAGTAATTATAACAGAGCATTAAACAAACTTAAAATTGCTATTTAATTAACTTGGAAAACAATAATATCATGAGATTATTATTTCATAATTTTAATAAAAAAATGCAAATGTATATTAAAATGAAATAAAAATTCATTTCTTTTTGTTTTAGAAGATTTAAAAGCTTTTAAAGGAAATAAAGAAATTAATATTTTCATTAAGTTATTATATGGTAATATTCAAAAAAGAATGCAAGAATATAATTAAATTTTGCATTGTAGAAGGTATTATTGAGGTTAATATTCTTTATTCATTATCTTAATTTTGGGTTTTCTTTTTGCATATATGTTTTCTACTTATTTATTTATTTATTTTCGAATATAATTAAATTTTGCATTATATTATATGTTTTCCACTTTTAATTTTTTAAAAAATTCTCGAATTTAATTTAACTTTTTTTTCCGTAAAAGAAAAAAAGTTTCACTGCTCTGATTCCTTTTTCTTGACTTCTTGATGAATAACCAATCAAGTCTCATGATCAGAGCTCGCGTCATGTGCCTATAATTCGACCCCCCACGTACCACAATAAGATCGACCTTTGCCAGAGGATACTTATGGTGACTTTGACTACCAACTGGACAAGGAAAAAAAATATAATAGTTAATTTTAATTAGAATATTAAAATGTTCTTTTCTTTGCCTCACGATCGTTAATGATCAACAAAAAAAAAAAAAAAAAAAA
>JXCR01109869.1:6007-16202 GCA_002079205.1 Phalaenopsis hybrid cultivar
CGACGCCGACGTCGTCTGCTGTGCAATCCTTTGTTCTCGTTTGGAAGGTCATTTCTCTCGCAGCGTTCCTGGGCGTGGGCACGGGCTCCTCCTTTCCTCGGGCTCGAAGCAGCGAAGCAGAGGCGAACGTCCGACAACCTCGCTTTCTTTTGCACCCCGCCGTGATTTTATCGGGATCTTCTAGTAGGTGGATTTCTCTGCTCTGATGGCGCTTCCTCTTTATTCAGTTGAACCTGACATCGCCTCCTTTGCTCACGTGATGGGTAATACTCAGATGGAGTCGGCGGTTGTCTTCCCCTTTAGTTATAAGGATTGTCGTGATGATACAATTGACTGCCCCTTTGTTAAGAAGACGGGTAGGAAAAGTGGGAAAACAATACTTTTTTTCTCTGAATTAGAAATTTCAACCATAATTGAGAAATTCAAGTTCGCTCTTATTGAAAAATTTCAGTGGGGGCACCCACCTATGGAAGTTATCAGAAAAAAATTTTGATGATCTCGAACTAGCAGGAAAGTGGAAAGTAAGACTCATGGATGTGAGACATGTGTTGATTCAATTAACCATGACTGAAGAATACACACATATTTTCTCCAAAAAATACCTTAACATTGCAGACAAGTCATTGAAGTTACTCAAGTGGTCTTCTGATTTTGACCTCAATCATGAATTTTCTACTGTACCGGTATGATTTAGTCTATTTGGTCTCAAGCTGCACTTTGTACCGGTATGATTTAGTCTGTCTGGTCTCAAGCTGCACTTTTTCAATCGTCAGGTTATTTACTCTATTGTGGTCATACTAACTAGATCTACCCACTTTCAACCTAACTAGACTTTCTGTGGTCAGAAGACTTGTGGAAAAAGATCTGACTTTACCTGATGCCACTGAAGCCTGGTTGGGCACAACTTATAATAGATATTGGCAAAAAATCGTCATGGAGCATAAACCTCCTTATTGTTCTCATTGTAAGATGTTTGGGCATACTCTTGATAAATGTCATAAACTCTATCCTAATTTGAAATATAAAGATCAACTGAATAAAGATGGGTCTAACCCCACTGCTCTGGACATATTTTTTCCACCTATAGAGAAAACTACCACAGGACAAGATTTGATTTCTGATTTAATTGCCACTGTAGACCTCCCTTGACAATACTGTTTCTGTGATTGATGTGATGCTGGATGGCTCTGCTGGGCAACCTACACTTTCAAATCCTATTGAAAACAGTACTGAAGGATCTTTACCTACAAAAAATAGTGTTCAGGCTGATAATCAGGAGAACATTGCAGCTCCCCATCTTCAGGAACTATGTAGAGGCGACAACTCATACATCACATACACTAGAACCTATTATGGGTACAACTGTTGGCAATCTTTCTACTACAACTCTACCACCTCATCCTAATGAGCAACAAGCTTTGGATGAGGAATGACAGGTTTACACTTCTAGGAGGAAGAAGAAGAAGAATGGAGAACTACTTGAGCTACGGAATCTAATGGATGATACTTTGGTTACTTAGGGTAATGGTGCACATCTCACCAAATTGTTAGTTAGTTCTCTTTCGAGAACTAGAGGCAGAGACATAACTAAATTATGTTATCCCGATTGGTCTTATATGTACCGTATCTTTTTTGGGTTTTTTTGTTTGTTGTACCTTGTGAATTGGGTGCTTATTTGCACCCACTCATATAACCTATATGTACCATTTTTTCTTTAATATAATTGCCCTTGAACTTTTAATATATATATTTGAAAGCCCAAAGTGGCTAATATATTAAGTAGAAAGAAAGATACAAATACAAAATGTGGGAGGGCCCAAACATGGCTCCCTGCCCACAAAAAAATCACAAATGGTTCCAAAACTAGAAAAAAACAGCAAAATACATCAGATACTTAAATAAAAACCTAACAGTGTTAAAATACATAGTATCAGGTGGCTAGAGAGCGATCCAATATGGTCTTGCCTCTGCCTCTAGTTCTAGGAAAGGAGTAAGCTAGTAAGCTGGTAAGATGATTCTCATTGCCAGAAGTAACCAATGTATCATCCAATATATTCCCGAGCTGGAGTATGCCTCCTACCCTATTTGTGAATATTAAAGTAAGGAATTTTCCGCCATAAGTAAATTTTACATGATATCAGAACTTTGAACCAAAACCCTTTCTGCCACTGGAACCTCTCCAACTCCTTCCAGCATGCAGGTGAGCCGGAAATCCCTTTTTCCTAGATTCCTCGACAGTTTCATCCTGTCTTCCTTACAGGAAATCTCCTACAATCATGGCAAAAAATAATTTCTTCCCTGTCGGAAATCTTCTCTGGTCTTCTGGCAGGAAATCTGTGGTCTTCCCAGCTGCTGTTTTGCCTGCAACTGATCCTTTCCCTGCAAGTGCGATCCATCACAGAGCTCCCCTGCAGGCATTAGTCTCCTTGCAGGCTTCTTAGGTTTCTCCTTTCAATACAAGCAACTGTTTGTCAGCCGCACCCCTGCTGAAGGCGTTACAGTGGCAGCAGAGTTTGAGGTTCTTAAGGAGTTCCGGCAGCCAATTTCTTCCTTGCAACTGGCAACCAAATTCTTCTCTGCTGTCGGTTCTCTCCAAATCTGTTTGAAGCCCCTTCCCCTGCTGCTGGAACCCCTGCATACAATCGAAAATATCCTCTTTCCTGTAGTCAGCAATCTTCTTGTAATTTGCCGGCCATTATTAGTATTCTCTCTGCAGCATAAATCTCCTGTTGTTGGCCCTCCTCCACCCAATTTTCCTTTTAAGGTATCTATATAGGTTCTGCCGCCAACATTCATTTATTATAGATACAACAACGGCAACAAGCAGTTGCATTCAATTTCATAACATCAACTAGAAACAATCCTAAGTACACTTAGGGATGTTGACAAAGTACGGGATGAAGACTTTAAGTTCTACTCTGTAGGTGAATTCTGAGTCAGAGAGCAGAAGTTCTATCCAAACTACTACTGAACTCACGAAATTTATCATGAATCATAAACTCAATGACCATAATCCTCTTCAATGATCACAATCCATATTTATGTACATTCGTTGTAAAAGGAAAGAGCACCATCTTACTTGAGTGGGCACAGTTTCTGAGATCACTGACCCCAACCACCGTACATAGAAGAATCGAGACCATATGGTTATGTCTTGGCTAATCAATTCAATGACACATGAAGTGAGAATTTTTTGCTTTAAAAAACTGCCAAAGAGATCTGTGAGGCTGCAAGAGAAATTTACTCCAACACCGAACACTTCACAGTTGTTTGAGATTGAAACCAAGCTTTATGATCTTCGTCAAGGAGAGCTAAGCGTCCCCAATACTTCAACACTCTGATAAAGTATTGGCTACAATTGGATATGTTTGAGACACGTGTGGAAATGTCCATAAGATGTCATGACATGTAAATCCATCATCGAGAAGAAGAGGACCATCAAATTCCTAGTAGGAAATTGGATAAGGTAAGAGGGAGGATCATGGGAACAAAGCCTCTTTGTCTCCCCATGAAGCCTTTGTTGAAGTCAAGAGAGGATCTAATGCTGACTGAAAGTTGGGGTTCACCGAGCACTGAAAGTTTTGTTCTGTACACCCACAATTCTTACCAATGCTCAAATGTCAAAAAGAAGCTTCCTGCATATGATTATTGCAAGAAGATCAGGCATATCAAAGATCAGTGTTGGAAACTTATGAAAAACCTGCCGATTGGAAACCTAGACAGAGAAGTAATGATCGAGGGAGAATTGAAAATGTTGCTACCACATCTGAAGGATCGCTAACCATTCACCAGGAAACATCTTGAAATATTGAAGAAACTCCTTGAAAGTAATTCAAAGCAGCACTCTAACCTCGTGACCCACCAAGATAATATATACTTCTCCCATCTTGTCAGTAATGGGAGATTCATAACTTGAATCATAAATTCAGGTGGCTTTGATCATATGATTGGAGAAATCAATGCTCTACTCAACTATCAAGTGACTTTTACTTCTAGATTAGTAATACTTATAGATGGATGACACTGAAAATCGTTGGAATAGTAGATGTGAAGTTCTCTCAGGATATTACCCCTTCATCTGTCTTATATGTTCCACAATTTGAGTGTAATATGCTTTCAATTAATAAGCTTACTCATGATCTGAAATGTATAATTAAATTCTCTTTAAGGTGAAATTGGGAAGGTGATTGGTAGTGGTGAAATACATCAAAGGCTTATACTTGCTCAAGATAAATTTTTCTCTAACCACACAACTTATCGTATTTTCATATGCTCGTCAAATTTTTTAGTTTATTGAGTTTGTCTGTAAAAAAATAGGTCATGTTGTGACATTATCATTTAGATCATCCTAATTTCAATTATGTTGCTAAGTTATAACTACATTTATTTATCAATAAAAAATCTAGTTTTTATCAATGTGAGACTTGTTAACTTCCAAACACACTAGATATAGTTATCCCATGTTTAGTATAAACCCTCACATAATTTCAATTACGTTGCTAAGTTATATCAATATTTATTTATCAATAAAAAACTTATTTTTTTATTAATATGAAACTTGTCAACTTGTCAAACACACTATAAATAATTATCTCATAATTCAATTAAAAATTCACATCCTTTTTTCATTATTTATAGTGATGTTTGGAGATTTTCAAAGATGAAAACCCTAAGTGAGGCTAGATGGTTTATCTCATTTATTGATGATCATTTTAGAACTATTTGGGTATTCTTAATGACCGAAAAAATTTGAAAAAACTCAAATCTTCCAAATTTTTCATGGCATGTTTCAATTTCAATTTCAATGCAAAATTTAAGTCCTTAACTGATAATACAAAGGAATATTCCAATTCTATACTTGAATTCTATCTTTTGAAAAATAAAATCATCGTGTGAGTTCATGTATTAATACCCCAAAATAAAATTGGATAATAGAGAGGTAACAAACATTTACTTGAAGTATCCCTCTCAATTAGGATTTCTCATTGAGTTTCAAAATGTTTCTGGAGGGAAGTTGTTCTTAGTGCAAAATATTTTATTAATCAAATACTTAGTCGGGCACTTAATTCCAGAACACCACTTTATGTTTTTATGTTTACCTATCCACACATCTGAGATTTCTCTCTTACTATTTCACTTAAGTGTGTATCTTTGTTCACATTCACTCCCCAACCCGAACAAAACTTTACTCTAAATCTATCAAGTGTGTTTTCTTGGTTATGCCTCAATTTAAAAGAAGTATAAGTGTTATTATCCTATTACCAAAAAATACTACAACTCCATTGATGTCATATTTTTTGAAAATCAGTCATACTATCCCAAATTTGATATTCACGGAAAAAGTGCAAATGATTATCAATTTTGGGATGCACTTAATGACACCTACACAACAAACTCACATACTCTTCTTCCAAATGACTCCCCTACTCTTATTGAGGATATCCAACCAACCCAACCTGAAGTCTACAACATAGAACTTCGTGTGTAGACTAGGAGAAAGAAAAATTTTAAACAGGAGGAAGACAAATTGCAAAGATAGAACTGCTTCAACCAAAACTTGAATCCATATTTACCTCAAATTTTGGGTGAGGAGTCTAGTACTCATGAGTTATCTCCTTCCTCTTCTGAGGCCGATGACATGGAAAGCGGTACTAGATACCCAATTCAAGAGGTAGCTTATGAAAATTTATCCTCAAAATATAGAGCATTTAAATCTAACCTTGATGGTATACAACAACAACAATCCTTTATCCCATTAATTGTGGTTGGCTACATAAATCATTTTTCTCCATTGTGTCCTATTGAGTGTTATATATTTATTTATCTCTAATAAATTAAGATCATTTTTTATACAACTCGGCCAAGTTCTTTTCAGGTCTACCTCTGCCTTTCTTAAAATAAGAATCTAAAACAACTAATTTCCTAATCGGATTAGCAAATGTTCGACATTTAATGCGACTAAACCATCTAAGACGACTCTCTTAAATTTTTTCTGCCACTGGAGTTATACCAACCCTTTCACGAATACATTCATTTCATATTTCTGCTCTCGTGTTAAGCCACTCATCCACCCAAGCATTCTTATTCCAGCAATACTTAGTTTTTTACTTCTCTTTTACAGGGTAATAATCTGTGCCATAAATCATGGCAGGTCTCAACACCATCTTATGAAATTTTCCTTTAAGTCTAAGTGATAATTTTATATTACACGATTGGTCTGATGCATTCCTCCACTTGAACCGTCCAACTTGAATTCTACTAATAACATCCTCATCTATATGACCATCACTTTGAACAATAGGCTCGAGATATCTAAAACATTCACTCATTTTAATGATTTGATCACCCATCATTACAATTCTGCCAGTAGATCTACTATTATTAAAATTACATTCCATGTATTCAATTTTAGATCTACTCAAACGAAGGCCTTTAAACTCTCATGTAGACCTCCATAATTCAAGTTTTTACTAAACTCTTTCCGTAGAGTTATCCACAAGAACGATATCATCAACAAAAAACATACACTAAGATACATCCTCTTGTAAATATCCAGTAAGAATATCCATAAATAAAACAAAAAGATACATACTTAAAGCCTTCTGATGCAATCAAATTGAAATAAGAAAATACTTGGTCCATCCTCCTTCCGTTCGAACGTAAGTAACATCGCTAGTATACATATCTTTAATGACTTTAATATAAGTCATTTCAACACCTTTTTTTTATAACTCTCCAAAAAACTTTTCTTGGAATCTTATCGTAAGCTTTTTCTAAATCAATAAAAATCATATGTGGATTCTCTTTACTCTCTCTGTGGTTTTCCATCAAAGCTCTCATTAAATGTATAACTCTCATAGTAGACTTGTCTGAGATAAATCCAAACTGATTATGAGATATCTTTCTATCACGTTTTAACCTATGTTCAATTACTCTTCCCATAATTTTAGCGTATGACACATTAACTTAATTCTTCTATAATTTGTACACTCTTGTGCATCCTTTTTATTCATGGAGACTGAAATACTCTTCCTTCACCTTTCAGACATCTTTTGTTTTTAAATCAATATTATTAAGTTTAGTGAGACAAGAAACTCTCTAATCTCCTTCATATTTCCTCACTTTAATTGGGGGGACCATCAAGTCCTATTGATTTTGCACCCTTGATATCCTTTAAATTCTCTATTTTCTTACTAATGTGATGGTAAATATAAAAAAATTAATTTTATCATTAATGATATTAAAATCACTAAGATCGATCGTGTTTTTAAAAATTTCATTAAATAGTTTATCAAAATAACTCACCCACCTATGTTGAATATTCTCTTTTAAGAAAAAAGCTTTTTGATTTTCATTTTTATTACACTTTACTTCAATTGAAACTTTACTTTTTTTTTTCTTTGTTTGATTAGTTTATGCATATATCTTTCATTTTATTTAGTATGTAATCTATTATAAATATCATTAAAAGTAGAATTCTTAGCATCATATTTTTCTCTTAGACTCACTACAAGCCACCTTATGTTTTTTTAAGTTTTATAAGCTTTTACATTTAAACTAATTTTTATAACAAAATTTCTTATATTTTATTTTTTCTTATACATTATTATTCCACCACCAATTATTTTTATTTATAAAATTTTTTTTCTTTTGATTCTCTAAGTATATTTTTTACCACTTGTTTAATGATATTTGTTACTTTATCCCACATAGAATTAACTTATTCATGAACACCTCATTTAGATGCCGACATCTAATTTTATAATAATGTTTCATTTTACTTTTTATCTTCCAACTCAACTTAAAATCCATAACTAATAATCGATGTGGAGTACTTTAGTTTTTAGTAAGATTGATCTTACATTCTTTACATTCTCAAAGATCTTTTTTTTTCATAAGAAAATTATAAATTTGTGTTATATTAAATTCTTTCTTATAAGTAATATTATGTTAATTTATTTTCTTAGATAAAGTATTAACAATAATAAAATTATAAGCTAAAGCAAAACCTCATATAATTTTACATTGTTCATTAAGCTCTTCAAAACCGTTGCCCCCATGTATATTCCAAAAATCTTTTACTATATTGATGTGTTCATTTAACTCTCCTCCAATAAAAATTCTTTCTTCAAGAGATATCATTTGTATTAATTCTTCTATATCATTCTAAAATTTTTCTTTTAAATATATATCTAAACCTATTTGAAGAACATAAACACATATAACATTAAAAATTTTAGTATTAATTGCAATCTTTAGGGTTATAATTCTATCTTCAATTTTATTAATTTTTACAACATTATCTTTTATATTCTTATGTATAACCACATCTATACCATTAGCGTGACTCCTACATGAATACCAAAGTTTAAAACTTAAGTTATCAATTTTCTTAGTCTTTTCTCAAACCCACTTAGTTTTTTGAATGTATAAGATATTTAACTTCTTATGAACCATAATGTCTACTAACATTGATAGTATGCATATTCCTAAATCCATCAAATGTTCTCGAAAATTCAAAATGAAGGGAAGGAGTGGAAGTGATTCAAGCACTGAAGTATAATGACACATGGACTCTTACTAAGCTTCCTAAGGATAAGTGGCCAGTTGGATGAAAATGAGTGTTCAACATAAAAAATAAAGCCAGATTTGTTACTAAGAGTTTCACACAAGCCTATGGGATTGACTATCAGGAGACCTTCACTCCAGTTGCCAAATTGAATAATAACAAAGTTCTTCTTTCAGTAGCAGTTAACAAGGAATAGGAGCTACATCAATTTTACATAAAGTATACCTTCCTAAATGGGGATCTGGAAGAAATATACATAGAGATATCACCAGGACTTAGAACGATTCTAACAAACACCCAGTAGAAAAACTCTGGAAGTCCCTCTATGGGCTTAAGGAATCACCAATGGCGTGGTTTGAAAGGTTTGCTAAACCTATGAAAGGTATTGAATATTTTCAAAGTCAAGCGGAGCACACATTGTTCATAAACACACTTAGGGAGCTACATTGATCATTTTTTGTGGATTATATTATTCTTACTGGTGATGATGAATAAGAAATTCTTAAAATCAAAGAAGTGCTTGCCGCTGAGTTTGAAATTAAGGATTTAGGAAATATGAAAATTTTTCTAGCTATGTAGGTATTAAGGTTTAAGAAAGAGATTTCTATCTCACAAAGGAAATACATCGTAGAGCTGCTAAAAGGACCATGAATGATTTGATGCAAACATGTTGATACTTCGATGGAACCTAGCAAGAAGTCTAACAGGGAAGAAGAAAACATATCTGTGGATAAAAAAAAGATATTAAAGATTGGTTGAAAAACTCATATCTATCACATCCTCGACTATATATTTCATACTCTGTCAGTATTGTAAGCCAACACATGAATAACCCAAATGAATAATATTTGGACATCATATACATGATTTGAGATTTCTTAAGAAGACTCCTGATTTTGAGTTAATTTTTGAGAAAACCAAAAACAGAGAAGTGGAAAGTTTACACTGTTGCCAGTTGGGCAGAAAAACTCACTGAAAGAAGGTCCACAACATGTTATTGCTCATATGTATGAGGAAATCTGGTTACATTGGTGAAATAGTGCAAAATCAGATTATTGGGCACTTAGCGATTTGTGAAGCGATCTGGATTCAGAAATTATTGATGGAATTGGGATGTTTTTCAAATAGACATATACAAATGCTCTGTGACAGTCAACCAAATATCAATATTTCTAAGAATTAGGTGCACTTTGACCAGATCAAGTATATTGAAGTTGATAGATACTTCATCTCAGAAAATGTCTAAAGGAGAGTTTTACAACTAAGTTACATACTGACACACTAACAAGTTGCTGATGTCTTCACCAAAGGTCTTTCTTTAATCTTCTCAAAATTCAATACCAAGTTTGGTCTTTACAACATTTACGACCCAACATGAAGGGGAGTATGGAAATTTTGAGAAGATTTGGTTCATTCCATATTTACCTCTCATGTGGGTCTGCCACCACCAAATCTTGGAGCATTTGATTGAGATATCTTAGAAAACTTTTGATTGGTTTATTCTCTTCCTATTTTTTCTTTGTTATTTTTATTCAGAACTATTTCATTTCTTAATTTAGATAAGATATGTTTGGCAAGTTTGCAAATGAGGGATTGTTTCCATCTTAGTATATATATATATATATA
>JXCR01109870.1:0-11804 GCA_002079205.1 Phalaenopsis hybrid cultivar
ACTCCATTACAACTCTCTTGACAAAGCTCTTGAAAGGAGTGAAGTTTCAGTGGATAGAGGCAACACAATCCAGCTTTGACACCCTGAAGAAGAAGGTGACTCGCGTCTCATTATTAGTGCTACCAAAATTTAGCCAGTTTTTCAAGATGGAATGTGACAATTCTAATGTGGGGATTAAAGTTGTGTTGAGCCAAGGAGGGCACCTCGTAGTCATTTTCAATGAGAATTTAAGCGACTCAAGGAAGAAGCAATCAACATAAGATAAGGAGTTCTATGTTAATGTGAGAGCTCTTAGTCATTAGAGTCACTATCTATTGAATAATGAGTTTGCCTTATCACATATCATGAGGCTCTGAAGTTCTTGAACAATCAAGGCAACCTAAAGGGCAAACATGCTTCTTGGGCTGAGTTATTGGCTTAATTTTAGTTTGTGCTCAAGCACAAGACACAAAGTTAAAAATTAGTAACAGATTCCTAGAGTCATCACCACTTACTGATCATCTTCATGCAAGCTAAAGTTGTGGGATATTAGGTGGTGAAGGAGATGTACGAGGTTGATGAGGAATTTAGTAAGATTTGGGATCAATGTCAAGAGAAGCTTGCAAGACAGTACAACAGATTTGATGGCTACTTGTTCCATTAAAATAGGTTGTGTTCCCATATGTTCATTATGAAAGTCAATCGTGTATGAGAATCACAATGGGGGATTAACAAGTCATTTTAGTAGAGACAAGACCCTCACACCAGGGAATTTTTTTTTTGGCCTGGAATGAGCTATGTCAGACAGTACAGAGTTTGTCACCTGACCAAAATCAAGGGGCAGAACACAGGGCTATATATACCATTACTAGTAATATAAGCTCAATAGTTGGGTGTTAGTATGGATTTCCATGTGAGACTNTAGGGATTTTTTTTTTTTGGCCTGGAATGAGCTATGTAAGACAGTACAGAGTTTGTCACTTGACCAAAATCAAGGGGCAGAACATAGGGCTATATATACCATTACTAGTAATATAAGCTCAATAGTTGGGTGTTAGTATGGATTTCCATGTGAGACTTTTGAAGACACATCAACATATGAATTCAATGATGGCAGTGGTTGACATTTTTTCAAAGATGGGTCATTTTGGTACCTTGTTAAAGAAGACTGAATGCATCATATATAACTGTCTTGTATTTTCAGGAGATAGTGAAACTACATAAGAAACCAAAGACCATTACTTCTGATAGGGATGTCAAGTTCCTGAGTTACTTTTTGGAGGGCTTTATGGGGGAAGCTTGATACTAAGTTTCAATTAGCTCAATATCTCACCCACAGACAAAAAGTCAGACAGAGGTGTTGAGCAGGAGTTGGGAAATCTTTTGAGGTGCTTTATAGGGAAGAAAATCAAAAAATGGGAATTGATTCTAGCCTAATCTCTTAAAACAATTCTGTGAGTCAAGACTATAGGGCATAACTCTTTGAGATTGTGTATGGGAGCAACTCGCTCACCCCACTTGAGTTGGCACCATTCCTAAAGAGGTTAGTATGGNTAGACAGAGGTGTTGAGCAGGAGTTGGGAAATCTTTTGAGGTGCTTTATAGGTAAGAAAATAAAAAAATGGGAATTGATTCTAGCCTAATCTCTTAAAACAATTCTGTGAGTCAAGATTATAGGGCATAACTTTTTGAGATTGTGTATGGGAGCAACTCGCTCACCCCACTTGAGTTGGCACCATTCCTAAAGAGGTTAGTATGGATGATGAGGCTAGATTACAGAAGATTTAGAGGCTATATGAGGAAGATGGGAACAAGATCAAGCAGAACGAAGTACCATGAGCAATAAACAGGAAAAAATTGACTTTTCAGGAGAGAGATATAGTGGGGATTAGACTAGAGAAAGAGAGGTTTCATGTGGGATCTTTTGAGAGAATCAAATCCAGAGCAGATGGACTTTTCAGGATCCTATAGGAGCTTATTGACACATGATTGAGTTACCAGGAGATGACAACATTTTTTATACATTCAACATGGCCGACCTAAATCCATACTATGAAGAGACATAAGCTTCAATGAATGAGGTTTAAACTCNGGATGGGAACAAGATCAAGCAGAACGAAGTACCATGAGCAATAAACAGGAAAAAAATGACTTTTCAGGAGGGAGATATAGTGGGGATTAGACTAGAGAAAGAGAGGTTTCATGTGGGATCTTTTGGGAGACTCAAATCCAGAGCAAATTGACTTTTCAGGATCCTATAGGAGCTTAATGACACATGATTGACTTACCAGGAGATGACAACATTTTTGATACATTCAACATGGCCGACCTAAATCCATACTATGAAGAGACATAAGCTTCAATGAATGAGGTTTAAACTCCCATAATCCTGAGAGGTTGATGCAGGGCGTGGATGTCTAGGATGCTTAGACTGGTTTAGTCCATTAGAAATTGCGGGTTTTCTGGCTCTCTAGGCTTAGGGATTATCCCCCGGTTGGATTGAGACCCACTTTTAGTTATCTAAGACTATATATTTACTATTTTTGGTGTTTAGGGTTTAGTTTTTGTTGTAATTTATTTTGAGACAACCATTAATATATTTTTCCCTCTACTTGTTGTATCTAGTGGTGCTTCGATAGTATCTTGGTTTCCAGGTGGTGTTTATTCTTCCCATACTTTTACCCCAANGTTTTTGTTGTAATTTATTTTGAGAACCATTAATATATTTTTCCCACTACTTATTGTATCTAGTGGTGCTTCGATAGTATCTTGGTTTCCAGGTGGTGTTTATTCTTCCCATACTTTTACCCCAACCTTTTCCACAATTTCTCACATCCCATTCTTGTTTTGCTTGTTGCATCGCCCGAAACAACACCTCCCACCATTGTTCTTGCTGCTCACCGCTTTCCCGTTGTTGACATCATCTTTCCCATCGCTATTGCCTCCTTCCCGCTTCCTATCCAACCCCCTTGCCACCTTCTTGAAAGTCCAAACACCNTCGAAACAACACCTCCCACCATTGTTCTTGCTGCTCACCGCTTTCCTGTTGTTGACATCATTTTTCCCATCGCTATTGCCTCCTTCCCGCTTCCTATCCAACCCCCTTGCCACCTTCTTGAAAGTCCAAACACCTAGCCAGTACCACCTCCAACCTATTTTGTGTGTGTTGTTGTTTTGTTGCAATTTTAGATTTTCCTATTATTTTGTTGTAATTTCAGGTTTTGAAGTCAATACTAATCATATTTGTATTCCCTTTGAAGTGTGTTAAATTTTGGTATCACATGGTATTAAAGCACTGAAATGTTATGTGCATAAATATGAAAAATATAGGTGTAAGATATGAAAATACATAAGGATTGTGTTGTGTCATCCAATGAATTTATCATATTTCAAATGGTGCTTTGATATGTGGGGAAATTTTTTGAAGATTAATTTTAAAGGATATAAAAGTTATTGAATTTTATTTTCAGGTGGATTTTCGATAATTTATCTGTTGAAATGCCAGCTAAAAAACTACAAAATAGAATGACATAAAAAACAATTAAAATATGCAAAAGTTGTGGAATATTTGAATAGTAATAGCAGGCTATTTACCGCTCATGCCTTGTGTTTACCCTTTTTATCTTTTCTAGTTTCGAAGTGGCAACTATATGTATGCCCCTTAATTGAGCATCCTTTTGTTATTCTCCCGGGTAGTGTGAGCATTTGAGTACATCCTAAAAAAANTTAATCATATTTGCATTCCCTTTGAAGTGTGTTAAATTTTGGTATCACATGGTAATTAAAGCACTGAAATGTTATGTGCATAAATATGAAAAATATAGGTGTAAGATATGAAAATACATAAGAATTGTGTTGTGTCATCCAATGAATTTATCATATTTCAAATGGTGCTTTGATATGTGGGGAAAATTTTTGAAGATTAATTTTAAAGGATATAAAAGTTATTGAATTTTTTTTTCAAGTGGATTTTCAATAATTTATCTGTCGAAATGACAGCTAAAAAACTACAAAATAGAATGACATAAAAACAGTTAAAATATGCAAAGGTTGTAAAATATTTGAATAGTAATAGCAGACTATTTACCGCTCATGCCTTGTGTTTACCCTTTTTATCTTTTCTAGTTTCGAAGTGACAACTATATGTATGCCCCTTAATTGAGCATCCTTTTGTTATTCTCCCGGGTATTGTGAGCATTTGAGTACATCCTAAAAAAAATTTATTTTATTTTATAGTAAATGTGCTATTCATTTGAGCATTTTATCATGTATTTTTGATAAAAAGTTCGTCTGAAACTTGTCTTAAAAATGTTAAAATAAAGATAAAAGCTCATTTTCTTAGATCATGCAAAAAACACATCATGTAAAAATAGTCCGAACAAAATAATTTTATACTCGATACTCTCTTTAAAATTGTTGTGATTATAAATTTTCATACTAAAATATNGATCAATATATATAGGATTTAGTTATCCTTTCTTAGTGAACATGTTCACTCTCTTTAATAAATTAACTTTAATTATCATAAATGCACCCAAAAAAATTTTATTGCAAGATGTTCAAGATTATAATACTTTTTTTGCTTATCATGAATTGTGTTCACTCTATTTTGATTGATATAATCTTCTTTGTAGCATTGTTGATGAATTCAGACATTTGTCATCCAACTTCTATACAAAAATAATACCTCTGATATTCTAAGACTTTATATGATGTCATTCTTATACTAGATTAAAAATTACTACTATAAGCAAATTCAACCTATGAAATATGCTCCTTTCAACTTCTTCCAATATTTGAAATGGGAGAACTCAATGCTTCCTCCAGTATCTAAGTTTATAGTCCATCCACTTGTGGGCAAAAGGATGAACTAAAATTCAGTTTCAAGCCCAAACCGTCTTGTACAACATTTACACAATATAGAAGTAAAACTTCTATTGAACTGAGATACATTAACTTTGGGTATGTCATCCAATATAATAATCTCTTTAATTTATAACTATACCAATCGATCTATTAGGTAAATTTATCTCATAGTAACAAATGTGTTGTTTTTTATAAATTGATCAACCATTACCCGCAAAATAACTTGGCTTTGTCTTGACCCAAGAAACTCTAAAAAAAAATCCATAATAATTTTTGTCCACTTTTACCCCGGAATAGATAAACGTTGGAATAAACTACTACTCTATTGTTGTTCCACTTTTATCACTTAATAAGTTTCACAGACAAATTTTGTTACTTCTTTTTTTATCTTGATAATCAAATTATTTATTTTAAACCATAATAGATCTTATTGCTCCTAGAATAAATAATATCATTAGAGAAATAAATTTTATTTAAAATTTCTCTTCTTAATTATAAACAACTAGAAACCCACAATCTAACTCTATAAATTAATATTTCTATTAAATGAATGCACATACAAGAAAAAGGACCGAAACATTAGCAATGATTTTATGCATCAAGTTCTATATATTTTTATGAATAATGATATATAGTCAAATAAATCTATAATGATAAAAAAAAAAATTATTTAAGTGGTTACATGACATATAACAATCTTTAAAAATAGGTGCGGGTTATCAAATAAATTAAGGCAAAAAAATATTATAAAGCCTCATAATGCTTAGAACCATATTAGACAAGTGTAGCATTTCTCAATAATTCACCATGGGTTACTAACACAATTATAAAAATAATTGATTTTATATCTCATAATAGCAAAAATTTGAAAAATATGCCTACTACTACGAGGTCAATAGGCAAGTGAGCAATCACATAAACATGCTCAAACCTTACTCTAACCATTACCAAAACTTGAATTATATCCAAACATTGCTCAAACTTACAATTTTCCTCAAATCATACTTGAATCATTGTTTGAATAAATTTAATCTTCAATAAGCATTCCATGGTCAGGTGATGTAGCTTCTTGTGAAATGAAATTTTAAACAAATTTCCTCAAGAGAACAAACAACAAACATACTTCTTCAATTCTCACTACTACAAGACACATTAGATCAAATTTCCATATTCTTACAATAAGACTCTCAACATTTTAAGTTCAAACTACCCTATTGAAATTGATACAAGAAAAATAATGATAGATTTCATTTTTGGTTTCAATATCTTTGTTGTATGCAAATGATACAAAATTTTCTAATCAATAGGATTTAGCCATTGTGCCTTCAACAACCATTAAGCTTAACAATACATTTCTAGATGNGTCAACATCTTAAGTACAAACTACCCTACTTAAATTGATATAAGAAAAATAATGATAGATTTCATTTTTGGTTTCAATATCTTTGTTGTATTCAAATGATATAGAATTTTCTAATCAATAGGATTTAGCCATTGTGCCTTCAACAACCATTAAGCTTAACAATACATTTCTAGATGATATTTTCATTTGTTTGGAATACAATAATGGTTGTTTAGAAAAGCCTACAATAATGTAACTAGACTTGTGAGCACTATGATGAAGCCAAAATTTAAGTTGTTAAATTTTCCAAACATAACTCTCTTTCTTGTGAATAATCTCTTTAGTTTTACCTATTATAGCATAAGATGAGGGGTGGTTGATGAAGATAACTAAACAAATCAATTTTTGTAAATTTCATACATTATTTTAAATACATGTCAAGTGATTAATGACAATATATGAAAGTCTTAAGTTCTAGATTAGCTATGCAAAGGAACAGAAGAGCCATTTGATATCATTTTAATTTTTTATTAGAGTTATTTACATGCATACTGCCCAATTCCCATTTATTTATTACATCTAAAAACCCAAAATTTACCTTTTAGATTTATACATCTTTTATGTCACATAAGAAAATATCACCATTTTGATTTCTAAAAATTGAAATACACCTTTTTGTGCATATGCAAAGTGGCGTATCTGTAAATATTACATGTAAACTCCATTAATATGTCGTCACGTGTGCTACATTGCAGTGGTTATTAAAGTGAAACCGCAAAGGTTATTGGGGGATTATTAAAGAGTTATTGTAAGGGGTTATTGAAGTGAAACTACATAAATTATTGAGGGTTGAAGTGGAACAACAGAGGTTATTGGGTGGTTATTGTGGGGTTATTGCGGCGTTATTCGAGTTAATACCCCAATAACCCTCCCAATAACATCTACGGTTCCACTTAAATATTTTTTTAGGTGAGCCAAATATAGCACACATGACGACATATTACTAGAGTCCACATGTAGAGCTGCATCCGGACTACGTATGGAAAAAATTTTCAGAAGAGAGAGGACCATAAAACCAAATGCTGAAACATGAAACACAGTTATAATAATAATATTTATTATTATTATTATTATTATATTATATTCTTTTAAAACAGAAGGAAACGTAACTAGTTTCTCGTTAGACAAAAATGCTACATATCATAAGATCAAAAACATTAAAAAAAGNCAAAATTTACCTTTTAGATTTATACATCTTTTATGTCACATAAGAAAATATCACCATTTTGATTTCTAGAAATTGAAATCCAACTTTTTGTGCATATGCAAAGTGGCGTATCTATAAAAATTGCATGTGAACTACATTAATATGCTGTCACATATGCTACACCACAGTGGTTATTTAGGATTATTGAAGTAAAACCACAAAGGTTATTGGGGTATTATTAGGAGTTATTGCAGGGGGTTATTAAAGTGGAACTACATAAATTATTGAGGGTTATTGCAGTGGGTTATTGAAGTTGGTTATTGAAGTGGAACAACAGAGGTTATTAGGTGATTATTGAAGGGTTATTGAAGGTTATTGCGGGTATTATTGCAAAGGGTTGTGAAGTGGAACCACGAAGGTTATTGGGGGGTTATTATGGGGTTATTGCGACGTTATTCGAGTTAATACCCCAACAACCCTCCCAATAACATCTACGGTTCCACTTAAATATTTTTTTAGGTGAATCAAATGTAGCACACATGACAACATATTACTAGAGTCTACATGTAGAGCTGCATCCGGACTACGTATGGAAAAAATTTTCAGAACAGAGAGGACCATAAAACCAATTGCTGAAACATGAAACACAGTTATAATAATAATATTTATTATTATTATTATTATTATTATTATTATTTTATATTCTTTTAAAGAAGAAGGAAACGTAACTAGTTTCTCGTTAGACAAAAATGCTACATATCATAAGATCAAAAACATTAAAAAAAGAAACAATTTCAAAATGTTAGAAACTATTTGTTCAGCAAGATTACTTTCTTTAGTAAATAAAGAGAAATTCCCATTCGATTTTACCGCAGCAGATCCTCTCCTTCCTCCGGGTTCCCCAACAATAGAACTCAGTCCAGGTGTTCCATCTATTCATGAGCACAAAGAGCATTAATATACAATAGAAAAACTTACACATGCCACACAATTCCTTTGTATTTACATATCTAAACCCTAAATTTTGATATTTACATTCATAATATTTTGCTGTCATAAACTTAGGCATGAAAACGTATTTTTCACTTTTAATAAGTTAATGATAATGGTATTTTTTATATAATATTAAAGATAATAAGTGTACTGCAAGTNGAAAACTTACACATGCCACACAATTCCTTTGTATTTACATATCTAACAACTAAATTTTGATATTTACATTTATAATATTTTGCTGTCATAAAATTAGGCATGAAAACGTATTTTTCACTTTTAGTAAGTTAATGATAATGGTATTTTTTTATATAATATTAAAGATAATAAGTGTACTGCAAGTAAATATGAACGTCTAGGCGAGATATGTAAATACATAACAATTTTGTGGTATGTATGTAAATGCCTCTATACATTAACGTGCAGAGATTCTCCAGAATAATCCAGAAATACACCAAAGTTTGGATTGGAGATAAAACTAGCAGAAAAGAATAAGGGCAAAACGCCAGAATGGTTTTTGTAGAAAATAAATTCATCTTTATAGAATTCGGCGAAAAATAATTATATATTAACACTTAGAAGGACAAATAAATTCTCTATTTATACTCTTCTGGTACGTATGGAAGTTCCAAAGCTTATGCGGTGTCTTATTGTACATGGAAACTCATAAGAGAAAGTACTGAACATGTTGGGACAAGTCCAAAAAAGAAAATAAAATTGATAAGAGGGGACAATTATAATGACAATATGTTTGAATATTTTTTGTACTTTTTATTCCGTTTTTCTAGAGGAATTTGAATCCTCACTCTCTCCTTGAAATTAGATTATGCTTTAATTTGCATTTCTTTAGATTTTTGTTTAGGTGCTATTAAGATAATTATGCTTGTTAATATTTGCAATAGGAAGATTTAATGTTTGTTTAGTTGACTTCAAGAGAACTAATAAAATTATTCATATTGTTAACAACACGTTGCATTTAATAAATAAGAAACTTAAAGTTGTTTGATGTCACACTTCAATATAATTAAACTAATCATTTGTAATTTAAATTTTGTGGGTTATCTCTATGAATGATATATTTTAATATTTTGAATGTTTTATATAGTAGAATGGGTATATATATAGAGAGAGAGAGAATGAGAGAGAGAGAGAGAGCTATAGGTTAATATCAAGTAAAGAAAGTTTATGTGATAAAAAGATGGCATAAAATGAAAAGTTGATAGACAAATCTGTGAAGTAAATATCTCTATAAGGATTAAAAGAAGGACCAATCTCTGTTTAATTCTATCTTAATGCCCATTTTTAATGATTAGATGCTTGTTTCCTTTTCCTACACAATAAATGGGATTATTTTTTATTTAAAGTAAAAGAAATCTACTACTCTAAGCACCCGCAATTATACTAGTTCACACATAATAACATCATTATGATCAGTCTTATCCACCTATTTTGGGAAGGCTCAATGAATCCTTCTTAGCGTTGCATGTATAGTTAACTTCGATTAATAAAAGCACTTATTTTCAACTATTCTAAATTATTTTACGCACACCTAAACCAGTTATCTTAACTGTTAAAGAAGTCAACTTGTCACTGTGTCCATAATACAATACCATCTAACACTTGTATTTCCTAGTTTTACCGCAACATCTATATTATAATTTTCATTTTGTTAAATCGAGTTATAAATGCAATAAATTAGTGTTAGAATGTCGATAAATTCAGATAATATTGAAGCTATAACATGGCACTCATTCCTTATGAATTCACATATCTAACATCTAAACTTTGCTTTTTACATTTATCCCACCCAAATCTTCCTATCACATCAAAAATACCACCAATTTAATTTTTTTAAAATAATATACACTTTTCATGCCTAAGTAAGGTGGAATGCATGTAAAAATTGAAGTATAAGTGTTAGATATGTAAATACATAGGAATTGAGTGGAATGTATGTAAATCTTCCGAAAAATATTTTAAAAATTTATGATCCAAAAAATAGTTTCTGTTATAAAGGGATAAATCAACCGATCCATTAGATTCTATTCTTTTTTATTATTATATGATAATTCGTTACATTGAAATGTAAATATGACATCATCTGAATCCAATGCATCCCCACATGAGGGACGAAATATTGGCGCTTAAAATGGAGCACCCAACCATAAACTCTCTAACTAATTCATCAGCTTGAGGACTCAAATTATCTAACAACAACAACAACAACAACAACAACGGAAACTCAAATTATCTAATAGCTAGTGAGAATTAGGGAATAACAAATAGTTTTAAATAATGGAGTAAAACCATCTCATAATGCTCAAAAAGATAATTTCTAATCATGGCTTTAAATATGGTTGGCTGCCCAGTAGGTTGCTACATAAATACTCTAGCAGTTGACTTTATATGTTATGTTTTGGAAAATAAATAAATATAGCTTTTAGAACATATAGAATAAGTAATTAATTGTTAAACAGGGCAACTTCATGGAATGAAGAAGTGACTCGGTAGCAGAACTGTTCTAGCAAAAAGTTTGAATAAGACAATGACCAAAATCATTAGAAAAGGAAATTCAAAATGAACAGACAGCATACCTTCCAGAGGCCATCATTTAGATAGTGCATGTTGTCGACACCGATTCCTTTGTTAATGGCCCTTCTGCAGAAATAATGAAATTATCATTTTAGAGTAACTTGATGAAACCTTAGTAAAAACCAAACCACCCTTGATGGCAAAGATAACAAACCAAATTTAGATGTAATCAACAAAATAGCCATCAGCAACAATAAAGTACATAAAAATATTTAGTGTCTGCTGGATATGTTGTCTATTGTATGAGTTTATATAAACAAGTTTGCTCAGTTATACAGATCCGCAGACATTCAGCAGACCACTGCCATATTAAGTGGAGCTCAAAGCAGGATCGTACCATGCTTGAGTTGAAACAGACGCTAATGTAAAATAAACAAACAAAATACATAGCAACCAGCATCCTATTTTATTTAAAAAGGAGAATCCAGTACCATGTTTATTCGAAAGTTGTGAACGCTATATAACTTAAATTATCCAAAAAAAAGAACATAAACATAAACATAATAATAATAATAATAATAATAATAATAATAATAATCATAATAGTAATGGCACATATCTAACATGGAAAAATTGCGCAAAAATTTCAAAGGATGCAAGATGACTAAATTAAAGGTACTTGCATGAGAAAAGAACAGAGAATGGAAGGTTGCCGATAAATCATTCTGCATTGGTGCAGAGCATTGTTGACCTCATTTTTAGTGAGGTCTTAGTCTTCTACTCTTAGAACCTAGAATCTAGCCTTAGGAGTTCCTGGTTGACCATCCTAGCGGACTAGTAATGGAGCCCACCTCCCGTAGAACTTTAAGCCACTTCTTGACTCAT
>JXCR01109874.1:0-55026 GCA_002079205.1 Phalaenopsis hybrid cultivar
TATATATATATATATATATATATATATATAAGTTTAGAAAAATATGAAATCAAATTGTTTCCATATCTTTCACAGTTTAAATGAAAGAGCATTGTATTTCAAACCCTGTATCTATCTCAAAATATAAATACAGGACTTGAGGGTGAGGCTCGATCAAACAAACTAAAAAATATATGACATCTGTTTGGTCTGCGAAATCATTTTATTTGACGACAAGTTCCCCTATTTAATACGAAGAACTAAAAAGGGTTTATATTAAGTTGGGTTATGAAAAGCTTCCTATAAGGGTGAGCCCTATAGTTAATACATCTTAGATAACCGAAGTCACTTAAGAAAACTCTCGATAAAAATCAGGAAATATTATCTTCAAAGAGGCCAAAAAGATATGAATTTTCAACAATATCGGTCAAAGAGGTATGAAAGAGGAATAACTCAAATTTGAAACATTTATTGTAGAATCCAAAGGAGGAAGACCTAGGGGATGTCACAAATACAAAGGAAAACCTTAGTGACTTCCCAAGATATTTTGTGGTTTGGCTTCAGTTTAGAAGAGAAATATTTAAATGTTTCATCATGTCAATTTTATTAATTTAGGGCTTACATTCATCTGAAGTGATCAGACGAATAGCCTGGAAAATGTGAAGATTTAGGTCGTGACGAACGACAATCTCGAAATCCTAAGACGAGTTAGGGCTTATATTGTACAATAAAGCTATATAATAGCCTAAAGATAAATTTTGGATATATGTTCTATAAGCAAACAACCTCAAAAACCTGTGGCTTGTTGTTTAATTCTAAGAAAAGATGTGTTGTTGTACATCCTCTTGCTATCAGAGATGGTCGTGTTGCCCATAAAGCTAGCTGCAAGCTCCTCGTTATGACGAATTTAAATTATCTAATGTGTCAAGTTATAATGTCAAATCAGATGTCCCTATGTTTATGGTTTTTTAAATATTAAGAGGGCATATTAAATTTTATTAGAATAACACCGGTTAGGATCCCGCGGTTCCCTCATTCCGGTAGCACTATTTTTTATTGGATTCACTTAGTGCAAATGAATTTACTAAAATCAACTTAATGAATTCCTTACTTTCATTTAGACCGTGGGAAATCTCATTAGCATCCTTAGGTTACCTCCATTGAGGGGTTCTCGATCATCCGATAGAGACATCTAAATTTAGCTGCAATTGTTATTTTGTGATGTTTGTGATTAAATTTTGAGCTGTCTTATATTTTGAATGTTGTGGCGATGAATTTTATCTTGGTTGATTTCAATTTTGGGTTTTAGTTTTACTGGTATCCTAGCAGTTCTAGTTTTTATGCGGGGCAGCATCATTGTTTAACATGCAAGTTTTATAAGCATAAAAATACAGTGTGGAAAGTACAAGAAAAAATGGTATTGTAAATTGTAAAGGCATACCTAACAAGTCTTCTCGTTCCACCTCATTAAAGGTTAGTACTTGCAAGGCATGTATATGATATTATAAGGAATTTAAATTCCAAGAGTAGATGAAGGCTTAGCTACCAAACCCCAAGGTATGAATTTGTTGATTCTCAGAAGATCTTAGTTGATTATTTTAGAACAAAATATGACAAGTCTAATTTTCCCTTCAGAATGTCCAATAGATTGAAAATGCTCGAGACATGACCCGGGACCATTTTGAAGATCTCTTGAAATTTTCTGAGGTCATTTTGGCCTTATCATATTGTTCCATTAATCATCCGAGGCTAAAGTGTGACTGCCCCGTCGCTCAGTGAAACTTAATAGTTTAATTATCTCAAGGATAGGATACTAGATTAGTTAATTGATGTTTTATTTTAAAGTTATGCGAGTGGGTGTCTCTAAGGCAAGTCTAAGTTATTTAGGATTATGGTGCCAAAAGTTAAGGTCAGACTTGTAGTATTTAAAGATGTTAGTCACCACTTACATTATCTTCTAATTCTGATCAATTGAGTTTGGACATTGAGCCTAAGTCACTACTAAACCTTTAACAATCATGATAGATCAAAAGGTGATTATAAAATTTTAATTTCAAACGATATTTATTCTTATGAAATGGTCAAATTATCCTCAACTTTGGGCTTAAGGCAAGTAAATTATCATCTTTCTAGCTTATGCCAATCACTTAATAATTATTTAATCTTCATTGACTTCCAAGTTATAAAGGTTAGGAGGATTACGATTTTTTTGATGATGTGTAAGGGCGGTGAGTGAGTTTCTATCTTTTAATCCCATCGCATTTCAATCATTCAAGCATGTTTGTTAAGATCAAAATTACCCATTTTCCTTTGGAAAATCCAAAATGTTGATTAAGGCACCAAAGTCTGAAATTACCACTTTGCCCTTGGAGCACTTTACCTCATAACTGTTTAAACACAACTCAAACAGTTTTGAGGTTTCAGAGTGTCATATCCATGAGGTAACTATAATGTTTAGAGGTGAATATGTAGACCTTTCCAAATTTAATTTAATTATTTATTTCTTTTTAGAAAATAGGAATTTCAAAAGATGATTAGTTTAACTTTCCAAAATGAAGTTTTTTTTTATTAGAAAATTATTAAAGGTTTTCATAGGTTAGAGAAATACTTAGGCAAAATTTTTTGTTCTTTTGAATTAAGTTATTATAATTATTTTAATGGAAAAATAAGGAAAATTCACTTTTAAGCCTTTAAATTTTTTTTTTTAATTTATGAAAAATTAGGAATAATATCTTAATGAGTTCAAAGTGATCAGAGAGCAATTCAAAACATTTTGAAATATTTTGGTATTTTTGGGATTTTTAATTTTTTTTAATTGTTTAAAATTTAAAATAAGGTTCAAAAATCAAGAATTTTATCAAAAATAACCTTTATTTTTCTTAAGTGTGTCTAATCATAAGGATCTTAGCAAACAACTTTTCATAATTTTCCTAAGTGTATTTGATTTATTAAAATTATTTTTGTACAAAAATACAAGGTTTCTTTGAAAATCAACTTTAGTGCTTAAACTTAGCCAAATAATTTTCAAATTTTTGCAGTTAATAGACATGATTTTTATGAACAATGTGGGATTGATTTTGTCACTTTTTAAAAGTATTTAATTTATATAAATTAATACAATATATTTGCATTTAGTTAAATATAGAATTTCACAAGGTAATTCAAAGCATTAAAATATTTTTACTAGACTTAATATGACCACAAGAAACCTAGAAAAATTATTCTCATAATTTTCTAACTAAAATTTTGATTTATATAGATACAATAAGCCAAAATGGTCACTCTAGTTTGAAAATTAGGGATAGAACTATAGAGATGCTCTCTAACCTTGGAAAAATGAGAGAACACCCCCTTTGTGATGAAGAATGAACCCTAAAAGTTTCAAGCCATGGTGAGCAGTATTTAGTCATGGAGAATTGAAATACCATAGAGGGTTATTTAATTCATTAAAAATCATATGTTTGTCAAAATAATTTTTATTTTTACTCCACTTTATTCTTCTCTATTCACTGAGCAAGATGATATTTTTCTTTTATTTTTATGATTGTTTTACAGAAAGATGTAGATTTTTGAAGTTTAGTTATTTAAAATAATTCATAACTCTCTATTTTTCTACTTATCCAGCGTGGCACTGATTGGATCATAGGAGGCTCCAAAAGAACACGCGACGCTCNCCAAAATAATTTTTATTTTTTATCCACTTTATTCGTCTCTATTCACTGAGCAAGATGATATTTTTCTTTTATTTTTATAATTTTTTTACAGAAAGATGTAGATTTTTGAAGTTTAGTTATTCAAAATAATTCAAAAATCTCTATTTTTCTACTTATCCAGCGTGGCACTGATTGGATCATAGGAGGCTCCAAAAGAACACGCGGCGCTCTACCATTTGACACCACCATCCCCCTCAGCAACCATGAAGACCGCGCTTTATGCACCAAGAGCTTATCGGGATTGATCTCCACTGTCCATTGGATACACGCATGATTGGGCGGCTCTCTATTATCGTTCCTAGGTGACCTAACCTGTGAGCCGTTCACACTAAAATCTTAAGATCTCGAGCTAAACTCAACCAAATTGCATGGGGTTTATTTTGAAACCTTTATCTACTCAAGAAAAGCATATCTATATGGTTTATACGGTATGAGATACAGTAAATATGTATAGAGAGCCAAAATAAGCTCGATTTAGGGTTAGAGTTTAATTCCTTTATCTGAGAGGGGAGGCCTCAATCGAATGGTTGTAGTAGCATTGATTGGGTCCAATGAACTTTTAGATGAAGTCCCAAGCCTCAGTTTGTTAGAGTTCAATACCTTTTACTTAGAGGGGAGGCCTCAATTAGATGGTTGTGGTAGCTTTGATTGGGTCCAACAAACCTGTAGATGAAGTCTCAATCCTTGGTGAATTGTCTACGTATAATTTTGGTCAAACTCGATTTTAGGTGTTGGTCTAGAGCTAGTTTAGAGGTTGTTTCAGAGGGGGCTTTTGTGGGGAATCAAGTTCTTTCACTATGGGGATGGTGTGTGCACATATAATTGAAGTTTGTTGCATTATGGTGGAGTGGAAAGATCTGTCCTAGATTTAGGGAAAACGTTAGTGGAGAAATTGGCTCTAAGAGGTGACTATCAATAACTTAAAGAAAGGGGATTGCACTTAGGATGGTTTCGAGAAGCTCTGGTGAGATTTTGACAGAGTTTCCTTAAGGTTCCAAGCACACCTCTCTTTGGCCATGGAGAGCTCCATTTAAAGCCATGGCTGCCTTGTGGAGCTCAGGGTTGGGCATTGATTGTTAAAGCTTGCTGAGGTGAAGGGATGAAAGGATCTAATGGCCAATGGGAGTAAGCCAAGTCAGGGAAGTTAAATTTTGAGTTTTGGCCATTTGTGGTTCCCTTGGGCTAGCTGTTTCCAGTGGCTGAGGAGGTGGATGGTCAGTGCTCCGTCACTTCTTGGCTCAGTGAGGTCAGCGGAGAGTTAATTATGATTTACTCCCAGCGGCAAGTGAAGATGGAAAAGTATTTTCAAATAAGGAATAAATATGGATAAGATCCCTTAAATGAAGCGACCATTGGTCCATAGCTCACTTGAGTGTTTTAAGGTGGTTTATCCTAGTCAACAAGGTGTGTGTACTGGCTGTGGAAACCTTAATTTGGTGACTTTGGGATGACTAAGTCAATTTTGGTGCATAGGTCTGATTTGGGTCAACATGGCTAAATGTTTGTTTTAAAGTAGGCTAACCATGACTTTGAGCTCAATTGATTAATCAAAATTGTGTAAATGATTGTCATAAAGTTTTTTGGTGAAGGATTGAAGTAATTTCAAGTTCAATTGGAAGCTTAATTTGAAGGATTTTGGTCAATTTGGGCATGTTGGACCAAACTTGGGTCTAGGTTGGGCTAAGGTTGGGCTAACTCCAAATTGATGGTTGAAAATGGTCTATTGAAATATCATAAAGAGTTTTTAAAATAAATTTGGTGTCAATTTTGTAATTAGGGCGTTCAATTTAGTGGAATTTAGAGACATAGCCAATTGTGGGCAAATTTGGGGATTTTGAATGTGGGTTGAAATTGAGTGAAATTGAGGCTTGACCAAGGCCAATTGAAGGTCAAATTTCATGTGTAGTAGTAATATGAAGAGTTTAGGATTCAAATTGTGGCAAATTGAATAGGCTATGGGGTTCAATTAAGTGAGATTAAGTCAAAGGGCTAAAATTGGGGATCAAAATTAAACTCATAGCATGTGCCAATTAGGCTTGGATTTGTTTGGATTAATCAAATGAAAGATGAATTTGAGTTTATAATTGAAATTGAGGGGAATTGGGGCCAAATTGATGGACATTTGAGGTGAATTTGGGGAAATTAGGTCTTTAAAAGATAATTTGGTGGTTTTGCTCAAAATGGTCAAGTTAGCCTAATTAGGTTTAATTGAAGGGTACAAATTGGTTTTGGAGACAATTGAAGTGATTTTGGAGGTTGTGGGAAAGTTTGGGGTGTCAAGGGTATTTTTGTAATTTTGGCAAATTTGGGGGTATTTTAGTAATTTTGGGTAGTTTTGGGCAATTTTGGTATTTTGAAATGATTTTTGATTAAATTTGGGTTTTTTAGGTGAATTTGAGGATTTTCACCAACTTTTGGGTTTCAAAGGCATTTAGGTAATTTGGGTGGATTTATGGGCAAAAGTCCAATTTTGACATTTTTGGTAGAATTGGGGTGTCAATCACCCTATATGAGCTATGGACCAATGAAATCCTCATTTGGGTCCTCTATGTAATGGTGTTAGCTAAACACTAGCCTAGGGCTTGTGGGACTAGGGGACCATCTACATGCGTCTCCCAAAAGATCAAAGTCAACAATTTTGAGTTTATAGATTGTGAGTGATTGAGGGTGATAGTGAGTGTAGTGAGTGAACTAGCTCTAGAACAATACCCAGAGTCGACCCTAACGTCAAGTAGTCCTATAGGGACACTCCTTGAGATCTCCCACACTGACCCCACCTACTAAGTGCTAGAGGTTAGGACCAATATGTAGAACTTCAAGTTGTGCAAGGAAGAGTTTAGAGTTTATAATGGTGAGGGTTCCTTTCTAGTTTTCTATGAATAGTCAACAAGAAAGTCCTATGGTTAGGCCCTAGGCTACTAAAGAGGGAAAACTAAACCTCAACCAAAAGTGAGGTCAACAGAGAGTAGGTGCGGTAATGTAAATACAAAATAATCATGTTATTTTCTTTATGCTAAAGGTTTTTGATGGCTTACCATCAGTTTTGCGATAATTCCATACTTATCTATAGACAAAATCAACAGCCAACTGATGAAAATTTTTGCCGACACTTAAACAACTCCTCATAGTGTGTAAAACAAAAATGACAAGCACAACACTTTTCTGACAATTAACCCGTATGCTACAAATAATGGTGCATAAACAAATTCAAACATTAGTTTTTACCTGCATCAAAACACCAACGAGTGTGACAATTTTCTAACAGTTAAACCATTTATTATAAGAACCGGTGCATAAACTACATATAGCAGACTACTTTTCTAGCTTTAGAAAAAGGATGGGCGCGACACTTTTCCTCATGTATGCCATCTCTCTTACCGATGGAAGAACCATTAATTATATGAACAGATGATTACCGATGACTTATTTTCTTGAAGGAAGCTACAACATCAATTTTTTAGATAGCCATCCATAAATTTATATCATCTGAATGTCGATCTGTCTTCCAATTGCTGACCATCATTTTACGTATGAGTTTAATAACTTTGGTTAAATTAAAAATGACATTTTTTTCTTACATAACCTAAGGATTGTGGTCCCGAAAAAAGACTAAATTCTTTTAGTGAATTATTACTGTTCAAGTTATATTCTACTGTACTTGTTTGTTTATTAAAGTTTTCTATGTGACGACCCTATTTAAATGTCAATCATTCTATCATCTGAGGATTGGTATGCTTTGTAACAATTAACTAGTTGAGTCATTGTTAGCAATCATGTGTTAACTCAATCAATTCATCCTCATAGGCCAAGGTTGATTTAGTAAATTTTAAGTTTATGTTTTAATGGATTTTAGGATTTTCCTTAATTTATGCTGGCATTGCATTATTTACATTTTTTTACTCCAATTCATTAGTGTCTTTTTAAGCTCTAATTTTAAGTTCAACTTTCTTTATTTAATTACATTTTGATACTTTGATTTGCTTGATTTAGTTGGCTTGCTTCCTTTTAATTAGGGTTTGTTAATCTTTATAATTCATGAAGAGTGTTTATAAGCTTATCATTTTTGTCCTAAAGTCACACAGTCTTAAGGGGAAGTAATTCAACATTGTGGGTAGGCATTAGTTTGTTAAGGGAGATGGTGGTTGTTATAGGAATGTCATTTTGTTCATTCTCCTTTAGCAAGACTGGTTAAGAGATCTATAAGAAGTGAAGGCCAAATAAAAAGAATCTACTGGCAATCAAGTACCTGTTACAATGGTCAATATTTTGGTAACATTTTAGATTTTGTTACAAATTTTAAATTTTTTAAGTTCATAATAAGTACAAATGTAGAGAATTACATATATTTATCTTAAATTAGATTAGAATTTCCTTCTTTTTATTTATAAAAATACACCACATTTCTCTCTCATCAAAATAAAATGTATTACATAATCTTGACCAACCTGCATAAGACATACCCAAGTAAGAAGATTAGGTAATTGTCATTTAAATTCATTAGAAAATTTAGATTTGCTACATTTGTGGTAGTAATAGTAGGATCAATTCAACTCCCTAGAAGGAACCTGATGGGAATACAGGTTAGCAAAAATTCAGTTGACTTCTGAAACTGTCGAGCAGATCTGACATCCCTTAAATATTCTTTCTTCATTTAAGGGGACACCACACATCTTACTCATTTAAGTAGCTCAACGACTGAACATCCTTCTTTAGTGGCCAATCTCTGGAACACGATACTGACTTTAATGATAAGAACGAGCTTCTCCCTCTCCCACTACGACCATGAAACGATGGTAAGGTATTAATGATCTTTGTAATACTTTCATATCCATTTGTATTCATTAACCGGTGGAACCTACTCCCTAACAAGAGTGGAGAGACCTCCAATAATCCAAGTTTCTACTCATTAGGAAATTAATTAACAGGTATATTTTCTGGAATTTCTGCTTTAACAACATTTCAAACCCTTCAGTTGCGGTTCCTTCTTTGAGATCGAGTTAATGGGGAAGGCTTCGAACTCAATCCAATTTCAAATACCAACATTGACATAATAAATCCTTTAGTTGTATCTTCCACAATCATAACCTCCATTCTTTTGGTAGAAAAAGGAACAACAGACTTAACAGGTGTTGGGGGAGTAGCAGCTTTCACCTTCTTGCAGGGAGAGAAATCCTAGGGACAGTTCAGGTTAAATTCAAAGGAAGATTCCTGAACTTCCACAACGACATCTTTTATTATGAAGAACAGGGATTTTCCATGAATGACTTCCAACTCAAAGAATAAAGTTACAAATTTAATGTTGGGAGTAACATTTAGAGCATTACAGCTAGTTGCCAGGTTGCAAGCGAAACTGAGGGTCGGGAACGACATTATAGTAGCTTTATAAAGAAAGCACTGGGGTTAGTTATTTGGCCAACACCTTGTAATTCTCGTGCGAACACTAAAAATTAACAAAGGCCAAGCTGTAGGCTAGGCAGTCTTTATTTAATTTTTAGTTTGTTAAGATTTTGAAATTTAGTGAAAATAGTTTGAAAGTAAAGGGATTTAATTAATTAAGTAAGAAAAGTTAAAGAGCAAGCGCAGCATGACACAATTCAGTTTAATTTCCAAATTAGCAAACCAAACTCAAAAGGACATGAAAAGGAAATTAAATTTTGCAACCTAGTGCGGGACCGACTTTATAGTGCATAATGCCCAGGCAGAACTAGTCCACCGACACACATATTGGGGGTCTGACCCTACATAAAAGATTAAATTCATAATGAACTTCGGAACCTCTTTGTTCAAGGATGATTGAATAAACTGTCCTGAAGTCCAAAAGAGTTGATTGTACTTACCCAAGAAAGAAATGAGTGAAGCATGCCAACAGAAGAAGAATAATTTGATCTATAAGGGACATGGACACATTACCGATGTATGAAGATAATGCTCCTTAATTCAAATGGAAAGAAAAGATATTCCCCAACAGAGTCTCTAGGAGCTGTCAGCACATTTTTTAGAGGGTGGGGTCTTGTGGAAGTTGTCAATCGCCGCAATCACAATCCCATCGCCCGCTTTGGAGGGACATTTTAATTTACATATATATTTCATTCAAGAAAAATATGAAATCAAACTGATCTCATATGTTTCATAGTTTAAATGAGAGAGCGCCACACCTTAAGCTATGTATCAATCGCAAAAGATAGGCACATGGCTTGAAAGCGAGACTCAATCAAATAAACTAAGAAATGTATCACATTTGTTTGGTCTACAGAACCATTTTATTATAATCCAAATAAGTTCATTAATTTAATATGGAAGAATTAAATAGGGTTTATATTAAGCTGGGTTTGAAAAGCTTCCTATAAAAGCAAGCCCCTATAGTTAATTACATCTTAGATAACCAAAGTCACCTAAGAAAAATCTCGAAAAGAATCAAAGGATATTATCCTCAAGAAGTTCAAAGGATAGGGCTTTTCAATGAGATTGACAAAGAAGTGTGAAATGGGAATGACACAAACTTCAAATATTTATTTTTGGAATCCAAATGAAGAAGAACTAGGGGATGTCATAGATCTTCAGGAGAACCTCGGTGACTTCCCAATCTACCGTATGGTTTAATTTCAATTTAGAGGAGAAATATTTAAATGTTTCAACCTACTAATTTTATTAATTAGGGCTTACATTTATGTGAAACGATCACACAAATATCCTGGAAGATGTGAGGATTTAAATTATGGCGAACGACAACCTTAGATTCCTAAAACTAGTTAGGGCTTAAATTGTATAGCAGAGCTATACAAAGGCCTAAAGGTAAGTTGAGGATTTATGTTGCACTAGGTGGACAAGCTTAAAATCCTATGACTTGTTGTTTAATTCTAATAAATAGTTTAGTTAGCGTAGACATATTTTGATGTTGAAGATGGTCATGCTGCCCAAAATGCTAGCACCAAGCTCCTCATCATAAAAACTTTAAGTTTTCTAATGTATCAATTCATGATGTCAAATCAAGTGTTTCCAAAGGTTATGGTTATTTAAATATTATGAGAAATTTTAAAGTTGATTAGAGCAACATGGTTAGGATCACACGCTTCCTTCATTCCAATATCACTATTTTCTCTTAATTTTTTTTATCTTAAATGAGTTGTGAAACCCATTTAAATAAGGGAGATATTGTTAGCAACTGTGGCCTACTTCCTCTGAGGGACTCCTGTAAATTTAATGACATTTTAAGTTTAGTGAAATTTTAAAGGATTTATGGTTACCTTTGAAACAATTTGTTTTAGATTTTGAAAATGTTGATTAATCTTTTTTGAAAAGTTGTTTTGATTTTTCAAGTGAAGTAAGGTACTCACCCAAGTAGTTATGATATTTTGTAGAAAATAAAATGACAAAAATTAAATAACACTATAAAACTGTACATGTCATCTTCTTGACATTCCCGCTGACAGATTAGCTTTTTCAACATTTATGTAATTTTGCAGAAATTTAAATAAATTGCAAGAGTAGACAAAGGTGTAGCTAACAGACTCCAAACCTTGACTTATTGAGTCCCAAAAGATCTTAATGGATGATTTTAAAACAAGATATAGCAAGTTCAATTTGTCCTTATAATTTTTACAGTGGGTTAATATGATTTGTATGCTCAATTTAGAATTGATTTTGTTGGTTTTTTATTTATATTTAATTTAAATAAATTAATACAAGATATATAAATTTAATCAAATGTAGAAAATTACAGAATTATTCATACTTTCATGATATTTTTCCTAGGCTTCTCTGACTTTAGAAAACCTACTAAAATTTATCCCACAAATTTGTAAGTGATATTTTAGATTATAAAATTAAAATAAGCAAAAATAGTAATCTTAGCTAGACAATTAGAGTTAGAAGCACAGAGATACTCTCTGACGTTGGGAAAATTAGAGAACATAGCAGGAATGAACCCTAAAAATTTGAAGCCATGGTGACAGTGCTTGATCACAATGAACTGAAATACCACAAACAATAGTTAATTCATTACAAATTAGAGTGTGAGAAAATAATTTTTCTATAAAATGATATGGATTTTTGAGGTTTTGTTCATTTAAGTAAATATGAAAATCCAAAATTTTCTATTTATCCATCGCGGTGCCACCTCATCCTACAGCGCATCTGGGTTGAGGCTCAATACCTTTGTCTGAGAGGGAAGGCCTCAATCAGAGGGTTGTGGCAGCTTTGACTGGGTCCAAAGAACCTTTAGATGAGGTCCTAAGCCCTGGTGAATTGTCTAGCTATGAGTTCAATCAAGCTCAATTTTTGGTGTTGATCAAAGTCTATGCTAGGGTCTCTCTCTAATGGGGCTTTCATGGGGAATAAACTCTTCTCACTCTATAGATGGTGTGGGCACAATTAATTGAACTTTGGTGGACTGTGGAGATGTGGGGAAATCTATCCTAATTTTGGGGCAAATTTTAGTGAAGAAATTTGTTGTGTGGGGTTGCTGTAAGTGGCTGAGAGCAAGGAGAATGAACTTAAGAAGGTTTGGAGAGGCTCTGGTAAGATTTTTGCGGAGTTTCCCAAAGGTTTCAAGCTCTCTCTCCTTTGGTCATGGAGACCTTCATTTATAGCCATGACTGCTTGGTGGAGCTCAAGGCTAGGAATTGTGTTCCAAAGCTTGCTGAGGTAGATGAAACAAAGGTTTAAATATCCAATTAGATTGAGCCAAGTCAGAGAGTTTAAATTTTGGGTTTTGGCCAACTTGGGCTCTTTTGAGCTGACTATTTTCAATGGTTGAGGGGGTGGCTGGCCAGGGTCTCGTCATCTCTTAGCTCAAAGTCATCAGTGGGTGCTTAGTGATGATTAACTCCTAATGAGAAGGCATGATGTCAAGGGTATTTTTAGTTAGGCCATAAATGGGGTGAAATCTCTTAAACTAAGGGACCATTGGTCCATATGTCCTCTAGGGTGGGCTAGGTGAGTCTAGACTGGTCATTAGGGAGCAAAAGTTGATAATAGAAGCTTTGACTTGATCAATTTGGCATGGCTTGGTCAATTTTGTTGCATGGGTTCAATTTGTGTAAGTTGAATTTGGGTTAGGCTAACCATGATTTTGTACTCAATTTATTAAGTAGTTTGATGTAGATGATTGTTATAAAGAGTTTATTAAAGATTTGGAGTGATTTTGAGGTGATTTGATGGATCAATTTGGTCTATGGAAGTGTTTTGAAGAGTTCAAAATGGCCTAGAGTATGTTATGAAGAGTTCTCAACATTAATTAGGTGTTAATTTTAGGATTTGGGCAATCCATTTGTTGACTTTTGGAGACATGGCTAAATTGGGGTAAAATTGGGCGTTTTTCTCCAAGTTAGTTTGGAGTAAATTTGGGGCTTGTCCAAGGCTAGCTAAAGGTTCAATTTGGTATGTGGAAGTGCTTTGAAGAGTTTATGATGCAAAATTGAGGCAATTAGAAATATTTTTGACTTTTTTGACTTAGGCTAAAATTGGGTTCAAATGTGGATCAGTTAGGCTTGGATTTGGCTTGAATTAAGGTTGATCATGATGAATTTGGCTTTAGAATTGAAATTGGAGAAATATGGGATCAAATTGGTGGACCTTTGGGGTGAATTGGGTAATTGGGCCTTTAAAGGCAATTTCGGGCTTTTGGTCAAATCGGTCAAATTGGTCAAATTGAGTTCAAGTAAAGGGTCCAAATTGGTTTTATGGATATTTGAAATGATTTTGAAAGTTTTAGTAAAGTTTGGGCCAATAACGTTATTTTGGTAATTTTGACAATATTAGCGGTATTTTGGTAATTTTTGGAAGTTTTGGGCAATTTGGGTGGGTTGAAATGGTTTGAGATGATTTTTAAAAAAATTGGGTATTTTTGGTGAAATTGAGAATTTTGGAGTTTCAAGGGCAATTTGTTAAATTGGGGAGATTTGGGGCAAAAGGCTAAGTTTGGTATTTTGGTGAAAGTGAGGTGCTTACACACTATTTAAGCTATGGACCAATGGAATCCTCTACTTTGGGTCCTCCATGTACTTGTCTTAGCTAAATCCTAGCCTAGGGCTGGTGGGTCTAGAGGACCATCTNGGTGGGTCTAGGGGACCATCTACACAAGTCTCCCAAAGGGTGGGTCAAAGCTAGGTAGGTCCAGGGTTAAGGTAGTGAGTGGAAGTGTAATGTGCAAGTGTGTGAGTGAGAGAAACCAAGACCACACCACCAGAGGGTTGACCCTAAGGCCAATCAGTCCTATGGGAACTCTCCTTGAGCTTCCCTATAGTGGCCCCACCAACTAAGTGCTAGAAGCTAGAACCAGAATTTGGAACTTTAATTTGAGCGAAGAAGAGTTTAGAATTTATAATGGTGAGGGTTCCTTTCTAATCCTCTAAGAATAGTCAACAGGAAAGTCCTATGGCTAGACCCTACGCTATTAAAGAGAAAAAACTAGACCTCAACCAAAAGTGAGGTCAACACACCCTGAGTTGTCAGCTGTATACTCCTGAAGGCATAGTAACGCTCCAAGTGAAGGATGTTTTATTTTGGGCACTCCACAAATGCCCCTATTGCTGATGCTTCTCTTGGAATTTGAATTTTGTACATCAGGAAACCCTTGCAAAGCTCATATGGAATTTCTGGCAGTGTTGATTCTATGACAAATTTTGATCATCTTCTGTGACGAGTGGACTGATAGAAGTTTGCCTCATACATGGATCATAGATTTCCCCCTCAAGAATCGGGGTAAGTGACATCTCTACTTGTTTCACACATCATTTCTTCTGATGTAGGAAAGTTCTACACTTATGGCAGTTTGTGTTACGGTGTTGTGCCTTATAAGTTGTGCATTCGATACTCTTTCTTCATCGGCACTGACCAAGTTTCTTGTTGGTGTTGCCAGTTCCTTTAATTGGATGTTGTAACTTTTCTACTTTCTTCCTCTTCAGTGAGGAGTCTTCCTTATACAGATTCTCAGCAATGATGGTAATCCTTCATTTTCCTGGCGGCTAACTATGCTCATCAAGGAACCCTCGTAGTTTACATTGACCTGACCAAAGTCCAAGTCAAAGTCTACGATGCCACCCTGGGCTGTTCTTCCTTCATTTAGTGCAAGATTCAAGCCATCTTTAAAACAAAAAATCAACTTCTCTCTCGACATTCTTTTGTAGAAGACAAAAAAATCATCAGTGTGCTGAAATTTTGAACGAACAAGAACAATAAAAAATTAGTTATTAAATAAATTTCGAATTTATACAAGTGCAAGTTTTTTATATAATTTAATTTAATTTAATTTATTGAAATTTAAAAATTAAAATGAAAAAAAATAAGGTTGGTAAATTGAAATTTTCATTTTATTAAAGTTGATTTTATTACAAAACTTTGGACCCAATCACAAACGCTGGCCAAACAAACATCCCAGAACAAGTAAAATTTTCAAAAATTCATTTCAAGTAACATCATGTTGTGTAGTNCAAAATTTCATTTTATTAAAGTTGATTTTATTACAAAACTTTGGACCCAATCACAAACCCTGGCCAAACAAACATCCCAGAACAAGTAAAATTTTCAAAAATTCATTTCAAGTAACATCATGTTGTGTAGTATATCTTCAAATATCGACCATTGACCGACAACATATACTTTTCACCCTGGAAATCCACCAACTGGTAAGGTCCTCCTGAATAGACCTTTTTTATGATAAATGGTTCCTCCTAGGTTGGTTCAAATTTTCCACCAATCTTGTGNGCTTTTCACCCTTGAAATCCACCAACTGATAAGATCCTCCTGAATAGACCTTTTTTATGATAAATGGTTCCTCCTAGGTTGGTTCAAATTTTCCACCAATCTTGTGGTGTGCAAGAATATATCTTTTAAGAACGAGTACGACGTCACCAAATTTGAACACCCTTGGGCGAACCAATTTGTCATGAGCCTCACTATCCTTGCTTCGTAGAGCTCCAAATTCTGATGTGCTTCAAATTGTTTTCCCTCGAGACCTTCCAATTATTTAAGTCTGAGTTTTGCACTTTCTTCTTTTGTAATTTGATTGGCGAAAAGGACTCTGAGAGATGGTATCTAGAATTCTAATGGTAGTACGGCCTCAGACCCATTTACAAGTGTGTAGGGTGTACATTGAGTGGGAGTTATGAACGTCATCATGTAGGCCCACAAAGCTTCCAACAATTTATCATGCCAACCTCTTTTATTCTCATCCAACGTGTTCTTCAAAATTTGCACGAGCTTCTTTTGCCTTGGGATACTAAATTATTGAGTATCTCTAGTCTATACAATGTCGCTTGATGAAGTTGTTGATCTTTGTGCTCTTGAAGGCTAATCCATTATCTAAATTCACTCAATGCAACACACCAAAATGGTAAACTATTTGAGTCTTGAAGAATTGAGAAAGGTGTTGTGTTGTAACCTCCCATAGTGGTACTGATTCTTCCTATTTGAAGAAGTAGTCAATAGAGGCAAGAATAAATCTATGTCCCTTAGAGGAAGGAGAGTCTATTAGACCTATTATGTTTGTGCCCCAACACTCGAATGGTCACAAGGCAATAGTTGGATGTAGCACATTCAGAGCTAAGTGTAGGACCACCCCATGCACTTGACAAAGTTGACACTTTTTGGTTGTATCCATGCAATCGAATATCATTGTTGACCAACCATATTCGTGTCTTTTAATCTTAATTTTCATCTTTTGCCTTGACTGGTGAGCTCCACACAATTCAGCGTATACTTCTTCGGCGATATTTTGTGCTTCAACTCTTTTTAGACATTATAGCCACATCTGATCAAACGATCTACTGTAGAGGGCATCACCCACTAGTGCATACGACATAGCTCTTCTTATGATGTGATATATTTCAAACTTATCCTCTGATAGCTTTTCTGTTTGCAAAGATTCTATCAATGGCTTGTGCTAATCTTCGTTAATGTCAACTAGTGCAATCATCATCTCTTCTTATTTTTTGAACTTGTATAGATTATCGAGGTTGATCTGAAATAAAACCTGACATCCTTGTTCTGTAATCTCAATGGAATCCTCCAGTGGACACGCCAGTTCCTTAGCAAGTTTTGCTAGAGGGTCGGCATGGGCGTTGTCTCCCCAAGGAATTCAGTATAGAGTCACACCAGGGATCTGCTCTAACAACTTCTTTATGTATTGATGGTATTTTTCTAATCTTGGCATCAAAATCTTATATTGTCTGACAACTTGTTGGATAACAAGTTGTGAATCGCCATAGATGGAAATATATTTTACATCCATTGAAATTGCTAACTCCAACCCGGTGATCAAAGCTTCATATTCTGCTTCATTTTTTGTACATAGCTTAGTTAGGTGAATGGCGAATCTCAACATACCTTGATTTGGCGTAATAAAAATCAAACCAATTCATGCTTTGCCAGGCATAACTGTCTCTAATCCTTTATCTTTTCTGGTTGATGAAGCTCCATTGAAGTATATTACCCAATGTCTGACATTGGATAGCTCTATTTATAGTATTTGTTCATCTAATAGTTCATCATTGAGAGGGGACCCAGCTGGAAGTGGGTGTGCTGTGAGAAAATTTGCTAAAATTTCTCCCTTAGTAGCGAAAAGTGGAAAAAAAGTTAAATTGAATTGTAATAAAATCATCGACCAACTTGCTAGATGTTAGGAAAGTGTTGGTCGTGTCATCAAATATTACAATGGATTAACTTTTGAAGTAAGGGTTATTTTATGAGAAGGCTTGTAATGTGTAAGCTTCTGGCAGCAAAAATTAAAGCTAGATAATGATTGACAATAGGGGGATGCTTTACCTCCATGAATATTAGACGATGACTCAAGTAGTAGAGTGCGTTTTCCTTACCCTCATCATTAACCTAAAGCCAGGGTATAAAGTATCAATGGTCTTCCCGGGATAGTGGTTGCTAAAACAGGAGGTGTCATTAAATATGGTTTAACCTCCTTAAAGGCCCATTGGCATTTCTCTTCCCAAAAGAATTTGGAATCCTTTTTAGATTATATCGAGAAGAGTTGCATCAGGAAATTCAAGTTGATGGTAAGCCGGGAACAATGGCACTCGAGGATTGGTTCTTCACTCCCGGTGATATTGTAACCGGTGTTGTCGATATTTTCTTTATTCTCATCGACAGGTGCATCAGGCTTAAGTACAATTTGAGGATAAATTTAGAAATCAAGATCAGAGTTAGATTGGCCAAAGTTGGCTATGTTATCACTAGAAACTGCTAGAACATAGCCAAAATCATAATCATTATATTTAAAAGACATTGTTTGGGCAAAATGATAATCTAACACAGTCAAGGGTTCAAGGATTTTCTCCTCCAAATCCGAGACAATCAATCTAACAGAGGCAGCTCCTATCCTACCACCCACACTATCGGTCTTCATGAAGTTGTACTTCTTCTTCTCTAGTTGCGAGAAATTCTCTATTGAAACCTCCATCTTGGACTGGGAAGGTTGTAGAATCTAGATGGCTACCTGTGCTGAAGCGGTCTAAATCTAGTCCAGTATCTTTATGGATGACTTGTTCCAAACTTTGCTCCATCTATCCTTCTCTAAATATGGATATTTTGGAGTGATTGGCTCAGGCAAAATCATGTTAACAGAACCTCTTTCAGGTTCTTTTAAATATTCTTTCGATATTGTTATATTGCCTTCTTTAAGATTCCTCTCGGGGTAATCCTTGAAACTGAAACAGCCCTCTATTGTGTGTCCCAACATCCTGTGATAGGGGCAGAAATTGTGAGGATCCTTCATGTCAACTTCTTCTATCTTCTTTAGCTCTGGCAATCTGAACTTGATCTTCTTCATTAAATTTGTGAACATCCTCTCTACTTCCATATCTTAAAAAGAATAAACTCTTTTCATTCATTCTAAAATATTTTAACCCCGTCTACCATCTGTTCGGTATGATCCTGCCTGGTATGACTGCTTGCTAGACTGGCCATACTGTTATGTTTTCTGTTTTTGAGGCTAAACTGCTGGGAACTTTAATGAGAGTGCTCTACCTGAATCGTCATGAGCTGCTTCCCTTTATCAACTATTGCTACTATTATGAACTTCTTCTCAAATATTCTGGTTGTCCTGGGCTTCTCTGATTTTTCTTGATAATCCATATACTTGAATTCTTATTGTAGACTGTTGGCCTTTCTTCACAGCTTCACAAAGGACATGATGATGAGTCCTTTAAGTATGAAGGCTACCATCCCATGGATGCTTTTGAGTAGAATCTCAATGACATGTTGTTCTTGTAGCTGAGGCTCACATTTCATGCTTAGGTTTCTCCACCAAAAGATATAACTCATTAAAGTCTTATTTAGCTTTTTTTGTTTCCACTACGAGATCTCCAATCGTAATGTGGTTTTGCTCTCCAGTAAATATCTTTACGAACATTTGTTCCAATTCGGCTAATGTCTTTATTGATCCGGTGGGCAACTCGACATACTAATCAAATGCAATTCCGTACAAGCTGCTAACAAACTAACGTAAGAGCAAGGCTTCATTATTTCTGGTCCCATCGAATGCCTTAATGTTTGGTGACACAAAACCCTTAGGGTAGGGTACAACATCGAACTCTTCTGGGTAAGATCTAACTTTCAAATCAATGCACTACCCTTTGATTGGGCTAAGGCCTCCAGAATTTGTTTTTTTGACAAACTGCTTGATATCTTTTTCTTCTATTACACTTTGTGGAGAATCTTTTTTTTTATTTATCATCTTTATTAACGGAAGCAACTTCTCTCCTTTCCACGTTAATGTGAACTATCTCTGGCTGGTTGACTTCTGGAGATGCAAACTATTACGATCAGGATTATCTATGCATTGTATCCATGGCGGTCATGATGGTGGACATTTCTTTCATTCTCTTCTCCATCTAGCTGATCTGTTCTTCTCTTAGTAGAACAACCCTACGCAAATCATCTATGATGTTTCCTTCAACAAGAGGTTGGGCATTGCGCACAGATGTAGCGGTTCTAGTTTCTATGACATTAATATTCATGAAATCTTCATCGAGATAATCGTTAAAATCGAAATTTTCATCATCCATATTACTCCATGCTCTTTGGCTAACTCAGAAATCTCGATCCTGAGCTTTTCAAATTTTTCTTCATTTATCGCTTTCTAGATTTTCTTCAGATCTTAGGACTCTCTTGAACATCCTCCATTTATATGTTGAACTCGTTAGCAATGGCTGCAATGACATCTCATTCCTCAGACCATTGCTTCATTCCACAATCTTGCACTATGGGCTCATCAAAATGTACTGGTATGGTGACCATGGGTACCCATACCTTCTTTTTCTGGCAGTGATGTCTTGAGATGGGGTGTCTCAACAGAGGCATCGATGCATCAAGGAGAGTCATGCTCCCCGCGGTGCGAACCAAATACAACCCGGGTGACTTCTTTAATTTCTCCTTTTTTAGAACACCTTTATGAGCAAGAACTGGTAGTATCCTCGGACCCAGACGTGACTTGGCCGGTCAACATCTTGAAAACCTTGGAGCAACAGTGGTAACAAAATCAATGGTAGTGATGGTAGTATCAACTTGGTTTCCTAGATTGAATCAGACGGGTATGCGAGCTGACAAAACTTTAGCTGATCTTTGAGACTGTCGGACAGCTCTAACAATCTTCAAAATTTCTTTCTTCCTTCAGGGGGATTCTGCACATTCCAGTTGCTTAAGCAGCTCAACAACTGAACATCCTTCTTTAGCGGCCAATCTCCAAAATATTGTATGGACTTTGGTGATAGGAGCAGGTTTCTCTCTCCTCTCATCATGACCATGAAATAACGGTAATGCAGCAGCAATCTTCTGAATAATTTCATATCCATTAATATTTGTTAATGGGTGAAACCTACTCCCTTGCAGAAACAGAGTGGTCTCAAGCAAACTAAGTTCTTCCTGGTTAGAAACCTCATCAACAGCACTTTCTTTGGAACTTAGGCTTTAGTAGCCTTCTGAATCCTTCAACTGTGATTTCTTCTCTATGAAGGAGTTAATGGCAAGGACTTGGAACAAGATCAGAATTCAAATACAGACGGTGGGGCGGTAAATCCTTCAATTGTATCTTCAATGATCATAATCTCTTTTCCTTTGGCAGACAAGGGAACGAAAGACTTAATAGGTATCAAAGTAGTAGTAGCCTTCACCTTCTTGCAGGAAGGGAAATCTTAAGGATAGTACAAGTTGAATTCGATAGATGGATTTTGTACTTCCAGAGCAGTGACTTTCATTACCACACACGAGGCCTTTTCAAGCATGACTTTAAGTTCATTACATCTGGCTCCAAACTTGATGGTGGGAGCAACAATGCGAGCATCACGACTAGTCAGCAAGTTGCATGATAAAATTTCTTGCGTTAGTATTTGACCAATAACTTGTAATTCTAGTTCGAACACTAAAAATTAACAAGAATCACTCTGTAGATTGGGTAAGTCCTTTTTTTTTAATTTAAGCTCCTGAAAACATAAGATTTAGTGAGGTAAATTAAAAGGAGAGAGAACTTAATTAATTAAATTGGCAAGGTTTAAACTAAAAGGACTCAACAATTTTATTTAGTTTGCAAAGCAGCAAACCAAACCAGAAAATATATGAGGAGAAAAGTAAACTTTAGGACCCAGTGCGGGACCAAGTTTACAACGCACCTCACCCAGGCGGAACTAGTCCATCAACAAACCTATTGGGGGTCCGACCGCACACAAAGATAAAAGGCCTAATGAACTTTTGAACCTCTCTGTTCAAAGGTGATTGAACAGATGGCCGTAAAGTCTGAAAGAGTTGACCGTACTTACCCAAGAGAGAAATTCGTGAAGAATGTCAATGGAAGAAGGGTAATCTGGTCCATAAGGGACATGGACACATTACCAATGTATGAAGAAAAAATTCCATGATCTAAATGGAGAGAGAAAGTAATTACTAGCAGAGTCTCCAGAAGCTGTTGGTTGCCGAAATAGCAATCCAGTCACCCGTTTTAATTTAATGTATATATATTTATATATATATATATATATATATTGGAAAGTAGGAAAATCTTTATTAAGAGCAAAAAGAGATTACAATTTTAAGGTGAGAGGCATTGCAGTTATCCCTCTAAAGCAAAAAATGCAGAAGAGTAGGAGAGATAGAACCACTAACAATTTGAGATTCAGCTCCACTAATGGCTAAGCGATTTGCTGGTTTATTCCCTTCCAAGTAAATCAAAGAAAAATAAACCCTCATCTCCCTTGATAAGTGCTTCATTTGAATAACCCACTACTGTGTGTGCCAAGGGGAAGGGAGGGTTTCTGTCTGTCATGCATTCCAATAGCTTAGAGGAATGAACTTCAAGTTGTAAAAGAGTCCAATTGTTTATTTCAGTCAGCTTTAGAGCCCAGAACAATGCAATTATTTCAGCTTCCATTTCATCCTCTTAACAAATGCAAGCTTCCATTTCATCCTCTAAAAAGTCCTCCTATACCAGCCCTCTTAGGAGTGAAGCTCGCATTTGTGTTGATTTTGATGAAGGGGAACATAGGTCTATTCCACACCACCCTAATGACTTTAAAGCTTTTCTAGCTAGCAGTTCTGTAGATGTTCAAAATGTTAGGGAGTCGTTTACATTGAATTAGCTTTCTAATGAAAGCTAAGCAGTTTGATACCACCTTCCCAGTACCAGCAGGCTGGTCCTCATGCTTGACCTGATTTCTAGCAGTACATAGAACCAGGCGGTGATGAAAGGGATTGGACCCAATTTCAATTCCTGCGATGTTTTGAAAATACAAGACCAAACCTATTTCATATCCTTAGTAGTATAAATAAACGAGCCTAACTCCTTAAGCAATGCATCTATTCCGAAGGGAAGACACACTACTTACCGGTGAGGCTCGATTATTTAAACTAAAGAATTTACAACATCCATTTAAGTCTGTGAAAAAACCATTTTTTATGTTGACCGACGTGTTCCCCTCTTTATTATAAGAGTTTAAATATGATTTATATTAAGCTGAGTTCTTAAAATTTTCCTATAAGGGCAAGCCCTATAGTTAATTACATCCTAGATAACCAAAGTCACCTAAGAAAACTATTGATTAAGATCAGGAAATATTGTCTCCAAGAATTTCAATTGGTGGGACTTTTCAAAAGATCGGAGAAAGAGTTGTGAAATGTGAATGACTCATATTTGGAACATTTTATTTTAGAATCCAAAGGAATAAGAACTAGGGGATGTCATGGATCCTGATGAGAACCTCGATGACTTCCCAAGCTATCTTATACTTTGGCTTTAATTTTTGTGTAAAGATAAATTATTTAAATGTTTCATCTTGTCAATTTTATTAATTAGGGCTTACATTTAAGCGAGACGGTCACACAAATAGCCTAGAAGATATGAGGATTTATGTCATGACGAGCGACAACCTCGGAAACCTAAAATGAGTTAGGGATTAAATTGCACAACATGGTTGTACAAAGGCATAAAAAAGAGTGGAACATTTATGTCGCACTAGGCGGACATCCTCAAAATTCTTATAGCTTGTTATTTAATTCATATGAAAGATGCGCTGTTGTAGCTCCTCATGCTGTTGTAGAAGGCTGCACACAAAGTTAACTCCAGACTCCTCGATGAAGTAGTAGTCTTAAAGTTTAATGTTTAAATATTTAAATGACAAGTTTAAATTTTAATTATGAGAGTGTGGGTTAAAGTTCATTAGAGCGACAACGGTTGGGATCCCATGGTTCCCTCAATCTGGTATCACTATTTTCTTTTGAATTTAGTTACTTAAATAAGTTGTTACACTTATTTAAACAGGGGAGATCTCATTACCAACTGTGGGTTACCTCCTTCGAGGGACTCCCATAAATTCAAAATGAATTTTTAAATTTGGTGACAATTCGATGGATTATCAAAATTACAATTTTACCCTTATCGTGAACTGGTGACAAATTGGTTTCTACCTCTTAACCTATTATGTGTCCATCGTCCAAAAAGTTTATTATTATCAATATTAGCCATTTACTCATTAATTAATATTAAAATTTAATTAAGGCATTAAAATGCCAAAATTACTACTTTGCCCCTAGGGCTCCCTATCCCATAACTTATCAAATGAAATTTAAGTGACTTTGAAATTGACATAGAGACTCAATCATAACTTAAAACATGAGAGGAGAAAATGTAGTCTTTTAGAGTTTCATTTAATTTATATAATTATTTTAATTAAAAAATAAGATTTTTCAATATTAATTTATTTAACTTATAAAAATAAGATTCTTTTTTTGGTCATGAGAGAATTATTAGAGATTCACCTAGGTTAGAGGAACACTTAGACTAAATTCCATGATTTTTCAAATTATACTTTAATTATTATATTTACTTTAATGAAAAATTAGGAAAAATACTTTTTTGTCCTTCTAAAAAATATATTTAACTTAGGAAAATTAGGAAAAATATTCTAATGAGTCCCAAGTGATCAAGAAACCATTAGGAACACTTTGAACCATATTTGTATTTTGAAAATTTTTCATTATTTTTAATTTAAAATATAGTCCAAACATGAAGTTTTTTCTCAAAAATAATTTTTATTTTTCCTAAGTGCCCCTAATCACAAGAAACTCAGACAACTAGTTTTCATAATTTTCCTAATTGTATTTAATTTAATATAATTATTTTTGTACAAAAATATATTTTTCTTTAAGAAATCAACTTAAATGATCAAACTTAATTAAATAAATTCCATCTTTTTACAGTGAGTTAAATAGATTTTTCTACTCAATGTGTAGTTTTTTAATAATATTTAATTTTTTAATAATATTTAATTTAATTAAATTAATACAATTTATAAGCATTTAATTAACTAAAGAAATGTAAATAATTAATGCATTTAATTAACCTTTCCTAAGCTTCTATGACCATAGGGAACCTACTAAAATTTATCCCATAATTTTCTAAGTGATATTTTAATTTATAAAATTATTTTAAACCAAAATAAGCATCCAAGCTTCAAAATTAGGGTTACAAGCACAGAGATGCTCTCTAAATTTATAAAAATCAAAGAACATCTCCTATGTTATATGGAATAAAACCTCAAATATTCAAGCCATGGTGGACAATATTTAATCAGAATAAAATAAAATACCATAGAGGCTATTTATTTAATTAAAAATCAAAGACCAAACAAATAATTTGTTATTTTTAGTCCACATTATTCTCCTCCATTCATTGAGCAAGTGAATATTTTTATTTTATTTTTATGATTTTTGTATGCAAAGTATAGATTTTTAAAGTTCTAGCATTCAAATAAAACAATAAATCCTTATTTCTTATTTATCCACAGAGTGCCAACGCAATTTCATCTTCTCTGAATTCTCCATGGGTTGTCTTCTGATTCGACGTCACCATTTGAGTCTGTGGTGACTCAGCTCACTATTCACGCACTAAGAGTTCGTCTGGCACAATATCGTCCCTCCATCCGATACACCCGTGATTGGACGGTTGTGGGTCATTGTCCCTAATGGCGAGAATAGGTGAACGGTTCGACATCTAGACTTAAGATCTCGCTCAATGCTCAACCAAATCACGTGAGGTTTGTTCCTGCACCTTCATCAACTCAAGATAAACTCATTCATATGGTTACAATGCTTTCAAATTAAAATTTTCTTTATAATTGGTGAAACTGAGCTCAAAATTAAGCTTAATGGTTTATACCTTTGTCTGAGAGGAGAGGCCTCAAGAAGATGCTTGTGGAAGCTTCAGTGGATTCCCATGAATTTCCTAGATGTGTTGGTTTCCTCTGGTGTAAGCTCCAAGTAAAATTTCAATGAAATGGGGGTGCAGCTTTCGTCAAATGCTAGGTTAAGGTGCTCAACGGAAGGGGATTTTGATGGTGAACTTCCTCTTTTGTTCTAGGGAAGCTTAAGAGTAGATTAGCTTAGAGTTTTATGGATTTTCCAGGATGAAAAATTTTTTTTATAGTTTTGAGCTCAAAGATTGAGCTCAGGCAGTGGTGGAAATGGCTGGAAGATGGTTGGACTGGGCTTAAGAGGTCTAGGAGGAGCTCTGGAAACATTTTGGCAGAGTTTCCCAAAGAATTGGATTGACTCTCTTTTTGGTCGTGGGAGGTAGGGTATTTTAGTTGGATTGCGGTTGCCAACCACACAACCACCCTACTTGAGTCATGGACAAATAGAATCTCTAATTTGGGTCCTCCATGTACTGGTCTCAGCTAAACCCTAGCCTAGTGTTGGTGGCATAGGGGACCATCTTATTGAGTTTCTCAAAAGGTTAAGGGACCAAAGCTAAACATGTTTAGGTTCAAAGTTGTGAGTGTAAGTGGGGTGTCAAGTGTGTCTATGTGTGTGAGACTGACCAAGGCCACACCTCCCAGAGTTAACATTAAGGCCAAACAATCCAATAGGAACTCTCCTTGAGCTTCTCCATGTTGGCTCGACCTACTAAGTCCTAGAAGTTATAATTAATATGTGGAACTGTAAGTTGAGCAAAGAAGAGTTTAGAGTTTCTAATGATGAGGCTTCTTTTTCTAGTCCTTTTGGAATAATCAACAGAAAAGTTCTATGGCTAGACATTAGGCTACTAAGGAGGAAACTAGACCTTAACTAAAAGTGAAGTCAACATAACTCAACAAAGTTGCAAGCTTGCAAGAAGAGGCAAAGCAACTCAAATTTTTAGAGAAACCCAAAAAGCTAAAGCCAATGAAAGCATTTGAAAAGAAATCTGGAATAGTGACAGTAGTGGATAGAGGAAAACAACTATTGGTTTGCAATCCATGCATGTTAATATTGACATATTCATTCCTCATGTGATACGAGGTTATTCTTTAATACAAGATTTATTATGTATATATTAATGGATTCATGATTGGAGAAATGGAGTGACGGATCAAGGGTTGATAGATCTTGCTCGGGGCCTATGCACAATATAAAAATTTGGCAAATTTATTATGTAAATGTGTACAAGTTTCATATGAGATTTTCATCTAAGGGAAAAAAGTCATTTAATTTCGGCATTTGTGTTAAGGCAATTGATGATTTGATTGACAAGATATACTATCATGGGATTCTGGAAGAAGTTGTTGAATGATCATATCCGAGTTCTATTATAGGAAGTGTGTTCCTATTCAACTGTATGTGATTCAATCTTGTTCCTGGTCCTAGAACAAGGGAAAACTAATTATATAATATCACATAAGTAAAAGTGAATAAGATATATGCTAAATTTGACCCTTTAATTTTAGCCCGAAAGGCAAGTCGAGTTTATTATCTTTGATATCCACATAGGGCAATCGATAACATTAAGTGGGTGGTTTTCATTTTGAGCAAACCAAGAGCCACCAATAATATTCAAAATAACATTGAGCCCGATTATCAAGATACTAAAAAAGATAGGTTTCTATTTTGTACTTGATGCAATGGATGAAGAGCTCAATCTAAAGATTTCTAGTGGCGAATATGAAGAAATTAATTTCAAGGATCATTATGGCTCCAAAGATGCTTTCGAAGAAGAGATCATGATTGCATCCTCTAGTCACTCGTCAGACCGTGCTGAGCAAGATGAGTAATTTCAATGGACCTTTCATTAAAAATCATATTTCAGTTTATTATGTAGTTTCTTGTTTTTGATTTAAATAGTTGTGCCTTGCACTTTACATTATTGTGAATTTTTTAACTACATATGTGTTTTATGTTTATTACATGTTGTTTTGTTTTTATTTTATTAAACTGTATGATTTATGTACAATAATTAAAAAAAATATATTCTTCTTATTGCATATGTCGATTGGAGGCAGGAAAGATCTCCCTCCACTCTTGGGGGTAGGCATGAGGGGGTTGATCACAGTGTTATCTGACAAAGAAGAACATCAGGAGAAGATGCTTAACTTCAACATGCACTTTCACCCTGACCCGTTCACCAATCACTGCCCTTACGTTGACCACCACCCCACCACCACCTTACCTCCCACCTCAACCCCCTCCTAGGCACCCGCCCAGCACCCCTGCCACAATCCTCACACTCACCCTTGCCACCACTCTGAGTACCATCTCAAGACCTGGCTATGCACCTGCCCCCGCAACCACCCTCATCCCCACATGCACCCCCTCCCTGCCTCTACCATCAAACCTACACCTAACTCCACTATTACACCCACCCTCACCCTTACCCCCTACCTCCACCTTGATTACAATGGGGTTGATTGCAACAAAGGCCACACTGCCTCTACCGGGCATGAGTCGATAGACAGTAGCTACCACATCGAGTTCGTCGGCAACACGTACGTTTTTTTTTAAGTAATTGTCAATAATCCTTTTATATTTCAAATTCAAAACTCTACCCCTGACCTAGACAATTTAGGTCATTCATGACGTAATTCGGATAAAGTATGACTCAAAAAACCTGATGTGGAAGGAGATCTCAATGGCCATTCAAGATCACTGAATTCAGGCGTTTCAAGTAAGTATCATTCATATATGACTTATGTTGTTCTTTATTTTTTTAACAATAGAGTACAATCCCTATAATATTTGCATAAATAATTCTCCTTGTGCCCTGAGCATGAGGTGCACAACTAGCGCAACTTCGAGTGCAAGGGTAGCGATCACCTTTGGGACATGTTTAACGATATCTAGAAATCACAATAGTGTCATTTGTGGCTCAAAGAGGATATTTTTGCCACGCTACTTAGGTCTTGAGATTCTCTTGACTATTATAAGAAGAGGGAGTAGGCAAAACAGAATAGGTGGTCGGATAGTGGAGGCATGATGCCCTCCAAGCACATTGGTAGGGCACTCCCACATATGGAATGCAAGATGAGGCTTGTAAGAATTCATTTCTTTTATAAAGTTTTTTAGAGTTTAAAGAATTATTTTAACTATTTAATTTTATGGGCAGATTGTGAAGATTGGTTGAGAGCCCTCCGTTGTCAGTGTACATAAGCGCACCAATAGTAGGTGGTCAAATCCATTCTGGATTGACGACACATCTCGTATAACCCAGATAATTAACAAGCTAAATTATTTTGATGTTAAAACAAGTTATTTATAACTGAATGAAACTTTTTTTTGTTGATAAGAAAGATTCCAGCACCTGGAGGAGATCCGATCCCAGACATCAGGAGACTTTACTATCATCGAGCGTGATCCTTCTGAGTTTAACCTATGGAGGGAAGCTGCTGGAGGGGAGAAGAAGGGACGAGTCTACAGATTCGGGTCCTAGTGGTTTGCCTACGAAGTCACCCCTTCATCGGTGCAATTACAACTTCTACTTCTACAACACAGGAAGAGAAGATCTCCAAACGTGTTACGACATTCTCTGTTGAGATGGAAGCCCGATTCTCTTAGAGAGGTCAGAGCAGGAGGCCAACATAGAGGCCAAGATGAAGAATAAGTTGGATTCTTTTCTGACAGTGGATGAGGGACCTTAACAAGACAACGACAACATTGGAGGTCGAGAATGCATGGAAGAACGGTGAGGAAGATGTTCATGAGATAAAGGAGGATGACCAGGAGGGTTTTTTTTCTTTTTTTTGGTGTTTTTATACATCTGGACATATATTTTTCCTTTGAATAGTGACGTATAAATTTTAGAGTAAATGCATTTTAATTGTTTCATTGTTTGATTGGTAAATATTGTGATAGTAGGTGTGGTAATGTAAATAAAAAATAAAAATGTTTTTTTTTCATTATGCTAAAGGTTTTTGATGGCTTACCATCGGTTTTGCAAAGATTTTATACTTATCTATAGGCAAAATCAACGGCCAGCCGATAAAAATTTTTGCCGACACATAACTAGCTGCTCAAGTTGTGTCACACAAAAACGACGAGTGCAACACTTTTCTGACAATTAACCCGTAAGTTATAAATAATAACGCATCAACGACACTTAAACAGTGGTTTTTTACTGCGTCAAAATAGCGACGAGTGTGACAATTTTCTGACAGTTAAACCATTGATAATAAAAATCAGTGGTCAGTGCTCTCGCTTTGAGGTTAGGGATTCCTTCTTCATTCACTAGATCCAGTGCACTTGAAAAGATCTCCTTCTTTCATAGTGGTATCACTACCAAAGACAACAATACCTACAGTCTCATTCTCAAGATTCAACAAAATTTGTGGAGCTCAGCATGTCTGGAAGCACGGGAGAACGTTCTTTTGCTGATATTTTTACTAGTATTCGATACTGGGTCATTCATAGCATTACTACACCTTCCCTATTCATTGCGGGTTGGTTATTCGTCAGTACGGGTTTATAAGCTTCATCGTTGAGAGGGAAACAACACTTATCTCCAGCTAAGGCCCTTAAACTACGTATAGCCAACGACTTTTCCTGCTTCAAAAAACAGACGGCCACGACAATTTTCCTCTTGTATGCCATCTCTCTTACCGATGGAAGAACCGTCGATTATATGAATCGATGATTTCCGATGACTTTATTTCCTGAAGGAAGCTACAACATTAATTTTTCGGATAGCCATCCATAAATTTATATCATCGGAATATCGATCGGTTTTCCAATTACTGACAATCCTCTTACCTATGAGTTTAACACCTTTGGTAAAATTAAGAATGACAATTTCTTTTTATCATAAACGAAAGATTGTGGACCCGAAAAAAGCCTAAATTTCTGTAGTGAATTATTATTGTTCAAGTTATATTCTATTGTATTTGTTTGTTAGGGGTCTATCTTAAGTTTTAATCTTTTTATGATTTTTTAATTTGATGGCTTCTATCTTATCTTACTTTTATCTGACTTTCAATCAACTTAATTTTTTTTTTAGTATTTTCTTTAATTAATTTGCCTTTTATTTGGATTGCCTTTAATAGGATTTTCCTTTAATTGATTTGATTTTCTTACTAAGATTTTCCATGTGACGACCCTATTTAAAAATCCAATCATTCTATCATCTCGGGGTTGGTACTCTTAGTAACAATTAACTAGATGGGTGATTGTTGGCAATCATGGTTTACCTCAACCAATTCATCATTATAGACCAAGGTTGATTTAGTAAATTTTAAGTTTATGTTTTAATGGATTTTAGGCTTTTCCTTAATTTATGCTGGCAATGCAGCATTTACATTTTTTTTTTTACTTAGATTCACGTATTAGATTCATTAGTGCCTGTTTAAGCTCTAATTTTAAGTTCATCTTGCTTTATTTAATTACTTGGTGATACTTTGGCTTGCTTATGCATCTTGATTTGTCTTGATTTAGTTGGTTTGTTTCCTTTTGGTTAGGGTGCTGTTAATCTTTATAATTCCTGAAGAGTGTTTATAAGCTAATAATTTTTTGTCCTAAAGTCACACAGTCACAAGGGGACGTAATTCAACATTGTGGGTAGGCATTAGTTAGTTAAGGGAGATGGTGGTTATTATAGGAATGCCATTTTGTTCATTCTCCTTTAGCAAGACTGGTTAGGAGATCTATAGGAAGTGAAGGCCAAATAAGAAGAATATACTGACAATCAAGTAGTTGTTACAATGGTCAATATTTTGGTAACAATTTAGATTTTGTTACAAATTTTAGGTTTTTTTAGTTCATAATCAATACAAATGTAGACAATTACTTATATTTATCTGAAATTATATTAGAACTTCCTTCATTTTTATTGATAAAAAAAACACCACATTTATCTCTTATCAAAGTAAAAAGTATTACGTAACCTTGATCAATTTGTAGAAGACATACTCGAGTCAGACGACTACATAAAAATTCATTAGAAAATTTAGAAATTAATATTATCGAATTACGTGTTTTTTGAAATTATTCCTTAGTTGATGCTCAAGTTAATTTTAAAATTTTAAATAAAAAAAATAATATATTTGATTTTTGGGTGATTGTGAAAAATCATAATTTATTGCATGACAGAAAAAATTAGTATCACATAAAAATTGACATTTTTGTAAAAAATTATTACTTAAAAATTATAAAAATTATTAGGTTATGCAATTTAATTTTTGGGGTATTTACATATTTAGACAAAATTTTTTTTTTTTATATTTAAGATCTAAACATCAAATTTTCTTGTATAACATTATTGTACTATAACCACATTTGTTTCAAGAAGGGGCGAGACACAATAAGAATTAGTGACCAAACAAACGTTATTTTAATCTATAAAAATTGAAATCTTCAAAATACAATGCGTAGAAACAATAGGTAACATATTTCCAACACGTAGAACGAAACACCAATATCCAAACACAATGGAATCAAAGTAAAACAAAATACTAAAATACACGTACAATTTAAAAATACCGGCACATTATTGGATTCCAAAACAACACCACCATAATTTTATCCAAGTAAGTGAATAAATTCATAAAAATATACTGTTTGGCTCAAGCTTCAGCTATCACGGGCTTTCACTTGCAGGTGGTGGTGCAGAAGACGGAATGGATGGGATTGATGGNTACACCACCATAATTTTATCCAAGTAAGTGAATAAATTCATAAAAATATACTGATTGACTCAAGCTTCAGCTATCACGGGCTTTCACTTGCAGGTGGTGGTGCAGAAGACGGAATGGATGGGATTGATGGAACATTTGGAATACTTAAAGGAATTCCAGCTGGAATTGGAGGGAATGATATTGGTTGAATGCTGGGAATGGTGGGCAATGGAGGCAAAGCAAGCTTAGGAAAAGCAGGTACGGGGGCCAGCGGCGGCAACGTTGTAGGTTGCGGGATAGACGGAAGAGATGGCTGTGCAGGCAGCGTTGGAATCGGCGGTAAAGTTGGTTGTGGTGGCAGCGTTGGAATCGGTGGTGACTCAGGAGTCGTCGTGTCGAGGAGAAGACGTCCACCTTGGCATAGGGAGCTTTCGAGCAAGGCGAGTGCTGTAAAAAAGTAGAAGAAATGATTTACGTGGGCCATGGGGGTGGTGGGAGAGGAATAAGAGTGAAGAAGTGTTATTCGCTTGCTATGTGGTTGATGAGAATAGAAAGGAGGGTAGTGTGCTATTTATAGGAGAAGAAAGATCGAGATGATGCTTTGGTCGTAAGTTTAATTTAATTTTTAAAGTACGGGGTTTTAAATTTCTCATTTATCTGTTATTGTTGGTTCACCTTCCCATCTTCCGCTTCATTTTAAGGAAAACGTGTGTTCTCATCTCATCACTATAAGGAGATGTTGGAATTTTTTATTGCCAGGTCGAGATTACACATCAATTTTTATTTTTAATATTTTGTGGGAGGCAGAGGGACGATATATTAATTTATATTATTATTTATTTGCCTTGAAAAGTCTGTGTAAAAAAAATAGGTCGGGACGAATTTTGACACAATGATGGGCTCAAAAAAAAGGGGCGGCGGATTGCAAAATACATCGTCCACAGCCACTAATGACATACGGTTTTCAAACGAACGTAGGATATTCCGAGCGATNCTACACAACAATTTTTATTTTTAATATTTTGTGGGAGGCAGAGGGAGGATATATTAATTTATATTATTATTTATTTGCCTTGAAAAGTCTCTGTGTAAAAAAAATAGGTCGGGACGAATTTTAACACAATGATGGGCTATAAAAAAAAAGGGGCGGCAAATTGCAAAATACATCGTCCACAGCCACTAATGACATACGGTTTTCAAACGAACGTAGGATATTACGAGCGATCGATGGTGAAAAAAAACTCTTAAATCACCTAACAATTAGGACAACCGTCTTCAAAACAAGTCATAGTACCATGTCCCCCCAAATGACGACCTGCTTTGCCAGTGGCTCTACCGCACATCGGATGATAACGAAAGATACATGAAACAGAAGACCGAAAGGATTCTCATATGTTTTGTTTTATTTATGAAATATTCCAAAAAGTTCATTAATAAGTTAATGATTATGGGGCATATCCGTAATNCCGAGCGATCGATGGTGAAAAAAAAAACTCTTACATCACCTAACAATTAGGACAACCGTCTTCAAAACAAGTCATAGTACCATGTCCCCCCAAATGACGACCTGCTTTGCCAGTGGCTCTACCGCAGATCGGATGATGACGAAAGATACATGAAACAAAAGACCGAAAGGATTCTCATCTGTTTTGTTTTATTTATGAAATATTCCAAAAAGTTCATTAATAAGTTAATGATTATGGGGCATATCCGTAATTTCTTAGAACTATGACCCTATGTTATAAATAGAGGGTCCTCATAATAAAAAGGTTTAAACTCTTTACTGTTCTTTACTATGCACTCCTTCAATTTTTTTTTTTCTGATGTGATGTTCTATATCTTGTGTGTGTTACCTAGACTGTTTTGGATTCAAGATCTTTTAAGGTGTAATGAAAGTGGGAATATGCCATCAAGAAGAGTAGGAGCTCAACAACTACAACAATGAGAATCTAGTGAAAAGAACATGGCAGAAACATGATGCTCTTGGGATTCCATGGAAGAAATTGCTTAGCATGGCTTGCATGGCTTGAGGAGTCAGATCAATAACAAGACGTCAGAACCACTTGCTGAAGTGCTCAGAGTGAGGGCACCCTTGGGGGCGGTCCAACATCTTGGATGAGAACAAGCCCTACAAGAAGCACATAATCCTCCTCAAAGATAACCATTATAAAATAACGGAAGAAGGACAACCTATTTGCAAGTGAAGCCCGACGGTGTGCTATACCAGGATAACACTAAATATGCCCTTGTGGAGGAAAGGAAGGTCGGACCCCAATGACTACTTTGCGTCATTTGAATGTTAGATACGCCTACAAAAAATCTCTAACACTCTCAAATGTAAATTGTTCTATTTAATGTTGAGATCATCCACACTAGAATGGCTCAATGGGTTACGCGCAGGTGTGATTACCTATTTTGCGAAATTTATTAGGTTTTATCTATCAGAGTTTGCCAGCACCCCAAGGCCACAAACAAGTGCCTGATCATTTTGACAGCTGAAATAATGAGCCATTGAGAGCTTGCAATCATTTACTTCATGATTCCGGAGGGAAATAATAAATTTAAAGGACATAAAACTTGACATGGCCCAAGCCAGGCTATCATTGAGAGTATTGTGGAGAGATGATCATTCTATTTCCCAACAAAAACATGAATGCCAAACAACGACATGCTCGGCAATGGGCTGAATAACAATAGTCCTACACAAAAAAACAAATAAAAATTATATATCCTAACAAATTATATTAAATGACAGATTATCCGGAGGCAATTAATAATAAGAAAAAAAGACAAAACAACATGAGAAACAAAAGCCTCAGCCTTATTGATTCCTTTACATTATTATCCTTTACAATATTTCTCATTCCATCAGACTTCCCATTCCATGATTCTTCTTCATGCTCTAAGTCTAAAAGAAGAACTCCGAGCTCTCCCATCTCTTGGAACATTTGATCGCCTTAACTTTTCCTTTAAACCTCTTGATAGTTAGATAAGTCCCAACCTTGATATGAAGGGAGAGACCATCAGCATTCTCTCCCTAGGTTATCAACGTAGACATCTTTTATCTTAGTTTTCTGTTCCCTTTTATATGTGCCTCCACCTGTACCAAATGTTGTTGAACCTTGGGCTTCCTCTCCTCAATGGAAAGCCCATCCATTTCAATTTATGAATTCATCAGGTGGACCTCTTAGGCTACACCGTGGCTCTATCCAAGAAAAATATCTAGAAGTGCAATGTTGATCCCTGGATACTGCTAATATGCACAGTACAACAATAATTTCACTTATATTTCACTTATATTTTCCTTACTTTGCAACAAAACCAAAAACTTGATCTTGAAAAAAAATAAGAATTTAACTTTTAGTTTATATATATTGAGATACTACGCAAGTCTAGGTGTCGTTATCAAGTAATATAAGGCTTTTTGATTAAAACCTGAATATCGAACCCACAAAGAAAATACACAATATGCACTATTGAACAACAAACTTTCTATTTTTAATAAAAAGATAATTATCTAAACTAAGNCCTTACTTTGCAACAAAACCAAAAATTTGATCTTGAAGAAAATAAGAATTTAACTTTTAGTTTATATATATTGAGATACTACGCAAGTCTAAGTGTCGTTATCAAGTAATATAAGACTTTTTGATTAAGACTTGAATATCGAACCCACAGGGAGAATACACAATATGCACTATTGAACAACAAACTTTCTATTTTTAATAAAAAGATAATTATTTAAACTAAGGATTATTTTTGCAGTAATGAAAATTTAAATATTTTTTTGTATTTTCAATATTTTGATAGAATAATAACAATTTAAAATGATAACTAAAGTTTTTGTAGAAGAAAAGAACTAAACATGTAAATATATCTTTCTTCTTATTATCAATCAGTAATAAATATAGGAATTTTTTTGTGGAAGTATGCAAATTGTGTTGTGCCAAATAGAAGCAATAATATTTTTTACCCTTACTAGAGATGCTATNAATTATCAATCAGTAATAAATATTGGAATTTTTTTGTGAAAGTATGCAAATTGTGTTGTGCCAAATAGAAACAATAATATTCTTTACCCTTACTAGAAATGCTATAAAGAACATTGGCTAATTTAAAGTTTGAATAGTTCTGATGATCGGCCAGACTGGGAAGATACTAGCTCTCACTTTAGAGGTCCCTTCATTCCCTCCACCTATGGGCTAACATTCTCGTATCAGAACCCAAAACAATAAACCAAGTTAGGGGTTTTAACTTGTCACTTTAAAGTCATCTAATTCTACACCCTTCAATGAATATTTTCCTATTTATTTACACTCAANTTCCCTTCATTCCCTCCACCTAGGGGCTAACATTCTCGTATCAGAACCCAAAACAATAAACGAAGTTAGGGGCTTTAACTTGTCACTTTAAAGTCATCTAATTCTACACCCTTCAATGAATATTTTCCTATTTATTTACACTCAATCATATGAACTACATTCTCATTCATACAACCTCATATGATTCTTTCCAATTGTTGACTGAGACAATACCAGCCCGATTCTTACATGTTCTCACAACAAATTTTAGCATCTAGATTGGTCAAATCAAGAAGTAAATGAAGTGTAATATCATCAAAAACAAACATAAAATATATACTTAAAATAACATAATATTTTGGTGTATCATGTAGCTAACTTAGTTTACTTTTAGTTGAATCATTTAGACCTAGATTTATAAATATATACTGTTAGTATTTGTGTGTAAGTGCTTATTTGTTCAAAAATAAAATTCTTAAAATATTTTTGTCAGTTTAATTCGTGTGTTTGTGTAGAACCTACTACTTGAATCTTTAGTTGGTGAATGAGTNTGGTGAAATCAAGAAGTAAATGAAGTGTAATATCATCAAAAATAAACATAAAATATATACTTAAAATAACATAATATTTTGGTGTATCATGTAGCTAACTTAGTTGACTTTTAGTTGAATCATTTAGACCTAGAGTTATAAATATATATTGTTAGTATTTGTGTGTAAGTGCTTATTTGTTCAAAAATAAAATTCTTCAAATATTTTTGTCAGTTTAATTCGTGTGTTTGTGTAGAACCTACTACTTGAATCTTTAGTTGGTGAATGAGTGTTCATGACCCACAGGACTTGAACCATACAATTCAGAACTGTAGAAAACTATTTACAAGATTAGAAAATAGAATAAACTTCACAAGTTTGTATAAGAAATGACGAGCAATAAATAAATAAATTTAGATACCTAGAAATGGATTGATGATCATAATGTGCATAGACCATTAAGAGTATACGCTAATTGTACGACAAATGAAATTCACTTAAGTATTCAAACCCCCGCTGTAGAAGCCAACAAATTTGAACTTAAGATTGCTCTCATCCAAATGGTGTAGAACAACCAATTTGGGGGAACCTAGTGTCAGTATCTAGATATGGGAAAAATATTTAATTTAATTTATTATATATGTATAATTTTGGAAACTAATCTTTTAATTTTGAAAAAAGATGACCGAACTAATTCCATTTATATAATACTTTAATTAAATGAGCACAACAATGCAAGTAATACATTTACTTTGAAGAATAGACACATTACTTACTAGTGAGGCTCAACTAAATAAAGTAAAGTATTTATGACATCCATTTTAGTCTGTGAAACCATTCTATGTTGATCGAGAAATTTTTCCTATATAACATGAAAGATTAGATATGGTTTATATTAAGCTTGGTTCTAAAGTTTCCTATAATGGCAAGACTCTATAGTTAGTTACATCTTAAATGATAAAATTCACTTAAGAAAACTCTCGATTTAGATCAGAAAATATTATCTTGAAGAATTTCAAAGTTTATAACTTTCCAAGGTTGGAAAAAAAGTAGTATCAAATGAGAAAGGCTCAAGTTTGTAATGTTTATTATGAAATCTAAAGAAAGAGAATTAGGGGATGTAATCGATTCTGAGGAGAACCTTAGTTACTTCCCAAACTATCATATGGTTTGGCTTCAATTTCAAAAAAAACTTATTAAATGTTTCATCCTTCCAATTTTTTAATTAGGGCTTACATTTACATGACACAGTCATACAAATAGCTTGGGATATAGAAGGATTTAAGTCGTAACAAATGACAATCTCAGATCCTAATGCGGGTTAGGGCTTAAATTGCTCAACATGATTATGCAAAGGTGATCCAGACTTTTATGACACTGTTATGAAGTATGTGTGGTTATATTCTCAATATTCTTTTTTTATATTTCTTTTTTTACAATGACACCAAAAACTTGACTCCGAAGCAAATAAGAGTGCAACTAATATATTTAAATATTATGATACTACGGAAGTATACGTATCATTATCAAGAAATATAAGACTTTTTGATGAAGCCTTGAATGTCGAACACACAAGGAGTACTACAAATTTTTAAGAACAAATTAGATAACAAGCTTTAATTTAAAAAGTATTCTTACTCAAACTATAAATGTTATAATATGAATGAAAGTTCAATTTTTTTTGTAATTTTTTATAATTGAAAATAAGTAAACAGCTAAATAAATTTAACTAGATATTTGTAATATGAAGGCAATATAAATAACTATCTTTTTTCTTATCATGAATCAATAATAAGTATAAGAATTTTTATTGTGGAAGTACAAATTGTGTTGTGCCAAGTAGGAACAATATTTTTCTTTACCCTTACTAGAGATGCTATAAGGAACATTAGCTAATTTATAGTTTGAATTATCCTGAAGATGAGCTAGGTAAGGAAGATACTTGCTCTCACTCTGGAGTTCCCTCTTCTCCCTCTACCTGAAGACTAACATCTTGGATCAAGACCTAAAATAATAAACTTAGTTGGGGGCTTTATCCTGTCACTCTAAAGTCCTCTAACTCTAGACCCTTCAAAGTCTATTTCCCTATTTATTTGCGTTTAACCATAAGAATTATATTCTCATCCACACAANCACTTGTGATAGGCTTTAGTGGCTGCAGAATCTCCTCCCAACTATCAAATCTAACACCATCATGCTCACATAAAGAAAAGATTAAGGATGCAAATCCCAAACATGTTGTAGTAGCATAACTAGTGATCGTCGAAAATATCAAGGATCCAATATTGATCGTCTTTAATTGTTGAATACAACTTTTCAGAGTGGCTCATTCCCTTATAACTTCAATGCAGTTATTTTTAGGGAGTAAAATAGCTGAAATAAATTATTGTCACGCTTGTACCATGGCATCAAGCTTTGACGTAGAGAAATTTACTTTCTTTCTTTTGTTATTTTCCATAATCCTCTTCCCACATTAAATGAAGATATAATCTCATCTAAGTCCTCCTCAGTTGGATTATATTTTGAATAAAAACACAATACACATGGGGGAAGCTGGTAATGAATTTATTACCTCAGGGGAAAAAGCAACTAATTTTCTCTAACCCTAACTTGATGTTCCTCTACCTCAGGGAAATTAACATAGAATACTCAAACAACAGAAAAAAAACAAAATCATTCTCACTGTCGGAAAACTATTAAATCTTCAACTTCTCCACCCTAATTTTTGAATTACCACTCAGGAATCAACTTTCTCGATTGCATCGGTTCTATATATTTGTCCTGAGCTTTCAAACTAACAAATTTACTGGAATTAAAGTTGGACTTCCCCTTGCTCCTTTTCATATTTGGTGTCATTTCTAAAAATCACATAAAATTCACAATAAATCCTGATCTCAAGTTCAAATCACTAAACTTAACCATCATTTCCATGTTTTTTTACATTGAATTTTCTTAAATTTTCACCATGAATAGTGATTTTCGGACAAATCTCAAATGTACTCAAAATATATGTTGGGAATAAAAAATATTTACATAGAAGTGAAGCTCTCACCTNCAACATTTTCACCAAGATTTCCTTCAAACACCCCTACAAAAATTCATCCAAATTCATTAAATTTTCAAAAAACTAATTATGGCGCGTAAGCGCGAGATCTTTGTCACTTTGACACGGTCTTCTATATTTTCCTGGTGCTTAAGCCCTAGTCCTGGATGCTTACACACCACAGTTCATTTGTACACCTTTCTTTTTGCTCCAAATTTGATCCTTTTTCACTCCTTTCACGTTTTTTCATCCATTTGGATGCATTTGAAAGAAAAAACATAAATACCTTCCATTAAAGTGCAATATCCTTAAAAATAGGTATAAAAATGTGTACATAAATGCTATATATTTTAGATGTATCAAAATCCCCCGAACTTAAAACGTTACTTGTCCTCAAGTGACACTCCGATCTTTCAAAATCAAAATATGTAGATTATGTAAATGAAATTATTTAGAGTATTCTAAAATTTTTATTTAGAAATATACTAGTCAAACTTAAAAAAAAATTTAGTAAATGAGACCAACTTTGAGTTTAAAAATCTTTAATGTAAAGAAATCAGTTAATATGAGTTCTTATCTAGCTACGAAATACTTGTAAATTCTCCAAATATATAGTTTAGGCATTCTATCTTCTCTACTTAATTTTTTCTTAATAATAATTATGCTTACTATATATCCTTAAGCTTAAGAGTTTTTCAAGTCTTATACTTTAAAAAAATTAGATGTGGAACCAATTTTTAATTAGGCACTAATCCTCAAGCTTCTCCTCCCTATTTCAACTTTACTTATCTTTTTTTTTCTTTATCTTTTTCTTTTTTTTCTTTGTTCTATTTCTTTTTCTTTTAGGCCAGGATTAATATATATGGACAGACCTTTAATGGTTTTGAATTCCACTCTTCCTTTCCTAAAGCAAAGGTGTGANTGCTTCTCCTCCCTATTTCAACTTTACTTATCTTTTCTTTTTCTTTATCTTTTTCTTTTTTTTCTTTGTTCTTTTTCTTTTTCTTTTAGGCGAGGATTAATATATATGGACAGACCTTTAATGGTTTTGAATTCCACTCTTCCTTTCCTAAAGCAAAGGTGTGATATAAATCCTTTACGTAAAAATATAATAATAATTTTGAAAATAATTTTTAATAAAAGAAATTTAAGTATTGAAAATAAAAGTCTAACCCTTCTACATATTTCAAAAATGCAACTTCTTCTACTAAAGATAATTACAAAATATTTATCATTTCAACCCAAAAAAATTTAACTTAAAATTTTTCTTCATTACTGTTGGTTTCAACTAAATTTTCTTATCTATGTCTATATTCAAAATTTTACTTTCCTAAAATAACTTCATACACATAATCATTTTTTTTCTAATCAACATCAAATTTACTTGTAGCATATTTGAGAAAAAACAAAATTCAAGTTTTATAAATTTATTTTTCACCTGCCCAAACTTAATTTTTTTTGTAAGATAAAACATTATGGCATAATATATATATATATATATATATATGCAGGAATGAAAATTAAAAATAGCATACTTACAAAAATTTTCATACGCTAAATATACAAATTAAAAATATAAAACTAAGAGTAAAAATTAATTTGATCAAATTTTAACTTAATTTTAACATATATGAGTTTCATTAGACTTCTATGTTGTGGAGGATAACATAAAAACAAATGAACACACACTAACATAAATTAATAACTGCAACATAAAAAAATGCATGGTAGTAAATTAAAAACTTAAACATAAATTTCTTAACTGAAAGTTAGTATATTCTAAAGCTTCCTAATATTTCTGGCAAAAATTCTACACAAACCAACAAAATACACTAAAAAAAATTGTTAACACAATTACTACCACAAAAATAAAATATATCTACTCACAACAACACAAATGCATTACAACAATATCTAACACAAAAAGTAACAACACAAAAAATAATAGTTGTCTAAAAATTTACAACACATAACAAATTAGCAGTTCAATACAACTACAACACATAAAGTTCACAATTTAAAATTAACTAAANGCACAAATGCATTACAACAATATCTAACACAAAAAATAACAACACAAAAAATAATAGTTGTCTAAAAAATTACAACACATAACAAATTAGCAGTTCAATACAACTACAACACATAAAGTTCACAATTTAAAATTAACTAAAATATATCCTCCTCCTGCTCCTTATCATTATCATCATCACTATCCCAAAAACTAGTAGGTTCATATGAAGGATATTTTGGAGATAAAGGAAATACCACACTTTGGTCACCCGTGNCTGTCCCAAAAACTAGTAGGTTCATATGAAGGATATTTTGGAGATAAAGGAAATACCACACTTTGGTCACCCGTGNAATCATTCTGCTATTAAATATTTAATGAAAAAAAAAGGATGCAAAACAAAGACTCGTAAGAAGGATTCTTCTTATGCAAGAATTTGACTTTAAAATAGTAGATAGAAAGGGAGCTGATAATCAAATTGTTGATCATTTGTCCATGTTTGAATTAGATAAATCACTCTACTTTGAAAAGTAAATTAATAAACAGTTTCCAGATGAAGAACTTTTAATATTAATGTGTGGTGTGCTCCATGGTATGTCGACATTGTAAACTTTATTGTCAGTGATATTATACCATATGGTCTGACATACCAATAGAAAAGGAAGTTTTTATCTGAAACTAAGACTTATTTTTTGGGATGAACCATTTTTATATAAACAAAGAAAGGATCTAATTATTAAAAGATGTGTGCCTTTAAAAGAAACTTATGAAATAATCCAAAGATGTCGTAATTCTAATTTTTGGGGACATTTTGGTGTTGATAAAACAACATACAAAATTTTGCAATCTGGCTTTTATTGGTCTACAATCTTTAGAGTTGTTAATGCATGTATCAAAACTTACGATCAGTGTCAATGTGTAGGCAATTATTTTAGGAGAAATGAGCAGCCTCTCGAGTTCGTATTGGAAGTTGAAATATTTGTGTTTCAGATTACATTTCATGGGACCAATTTTACCATCTTTCAAAAATTTATATATATTGATAGCAATAATCTATGTATCCAAATGAATAGATGTTGTTGATTTACCTCAATGTGATGCTCAAAGTGTTGCAAGGTTTTTAAGAATGAACATATTTTACAGATTTGGGATGCCGAGAGTGATCATAACTGGCGGAGGAAGTCATTTTATAAATACAATAATTGAGAAATTATTAAAGAAATATCATATTAATCATCAAATTGCTACTGTTTATTATACTCAAGTAAGTGGTTTGGCTAAATTATCCACTCGTAAAATTAAAAGAATTTTGGAAAAATCTATGAATACAACATATGTAGATTTTTTTTGTCAAACATGATTATAGCTCATGGACTTATAGGTTTATTTATAGATCTCCTATAGGAATGTCTCCATATAGACTAATATTTGGGAAAACTTGTCATTTACCAGTTGAAATTTTGGGCTAGTAAGGAATTCAATTATAATGTAAAGGATGCCGATGAAAAAAGACTATTACAATTAAATTAGTTTGAAGAGATAAGAAATTGAATCTTTTGAGAGTGATAAAATTTATAAAGAATAAATGAAGTTGTGGCATGATCAGATGATTATTATTAACAATTTGAGTCAGGGCAACAAGTTTTGCTATATAATGCAAGATTAAGATTATTTATAGGAAAACTTAAGTCCAAGTAGATGTGCCCATTTATTGTGATAAAAGTTTATCTCTATGCAGCTGTGGATATCAAAGATCATAAAACTGAGAAAATATTCAAAATGAATGGTCACAGACTGAAACTCTATTATTTAGGGAATCAATATATATTAAATGATCATATGTGGTTGGGTCAACAACAATAGGCACCGGTTACGTAGGGCTAACGATGTTAAACCAAGCGCTTTGTGGGAGGCAACCCATAGTTATCAATGTGTTTTTGTATTAAATGTTTTATTATTATGTTTAATTAAGAAAGTGTGGAATTATTTTTAATATATAATAATTTAGTGATGATTCTATTACCTTATGTGATGACTTAGACATGTTAAAATATATATTTGGATGTTAAGAAAACCTGTGCTAAATTAAGCACCAGAGCTTAAGCGCCAACATTTGGTTCTAAAACGTGGAAGTTAATAAAATCTGCATAATTATGTTTTTATAAGGATTAAACATGATTTAGTGGATTTAAACGTGTTTTAGTGGTTTGTGAATGTATGTAGTGGGTTTAGGCTTCATCTAANCAAACCTGTGCTAAATTAAGCACCAGAGCTTAAGCGCCAACATTTGGTTCTAAAACGCGGAAGTTAATAAAATCTGCATAACTATGTTTTTATAAGGATTCAACATGATTTAGTGGATTTAAACGTGTTTTAGTGGTTTGTGAATGTATGTAGTGGGTTTAGGCTTCATCTAAAGCCTATAAATAGTATGGAATGAAGAGAATTCTCACCCTACTTCAAATTTTCATCCGAAAGTCTAAGTCAAGAGAGAACTTACAAAAAATGTCTTCTTAAGAGATTAAAATTAAAAAAAAAAAAGAAGAAGCCATGAAGAAAAAATTTGTTAGTCAAAGTACGCAAGAGTTATACACCAAATTCCTAGCCATTAGTATAGAAGAAATAACAGAGAAGATCACAAAAATGGAGGCTGATGTGGCTTCAATCGAAGCAAAAGTGAATGAGACTAATGCACATTGGGAGCATATCAAATGGCAACTTAAAACGCAATTTATCCATTCAATTTTTTCAAAGAAGCAGACAAGTTGATTTACTTAATAAATAATTGGATTAAAGAAGACTCAACTAGAGTTATTCACCACTACCCCTTCTATAAGATTTATATTCTAAATGCCACAAGAGAATCAAATCAAAGGACGAATTATGTTCCCCTAGAANCTTAAAAAAAAAAAGAAGAAGCCATGAAGAAAAAATTTATTAGTCAAAGTGCGCAAGAGTTATACACCAAATTCCTAGCCATTAGTATAGAAGAAATAACAGAGAAGATCACAAAAATGGAGGCTGATGTGGCTTCAATCGAAGCAAAAGTGAATGAGACTAATGCACATTGGGAGCATATCAAATGGCAACTTAAAACGCAATTTATCCATTCAATTTTTTCAAAGAAGCAGACAAGATGATTTACTTAATAAATAAATGGATTAAAGAAGACTCAACTAGAGTTATTCACCACTAACCCTTCTATAAGATTTATATTCTAAATGCCACAAGAGAATCAAATCAAAGGACGAATTATGTTCCCCTAGAANTGACGTAACCGGTGCCTATTGTGGTTGACCCAACCACATATGATCATTTAATATATATTGATTCCCTAACTAATAGAGTTTCAGTCTGTGACCATTCATTTTGAATATTTTCTCAGTTTTATGATCTTTGATATCCACAGCTGCATAGAGATAAACTTTTATCACAATAAATGGGCACATCTACTTGGACTTAAGTTTTCCTATAAATAATCTTAATCTTGCATTATATAACAAAACTTGTTGCCCTGACTCAAATTGTTAATAAGAATCCTCTGATCATGCCATAACTTCATTTATTCTTTATAAATTTTATCACTCTCAAAAGATTCAATTTCTTATCTCTTCAAGCTAATTTAATTGTAATAGTCTTTTTTTCATCGGCATCCTTTACATTATAATTGAATTCCTTACTAGCCCAATATGATTTATGCTCAATTTCAACTGGTAAAGGACAAGTTTTCCCAAATATTAGTCTATATGGGGACATTCCTATAGGAGATCTATAAATAAACCTATAAGTCCATGAGCTATAATCATGTTTGACAAAAAAAATCTACATATGTTGTATTCATAGATTTTTCCAAAATTCTTTTAATTTTACGAGTGGATAATTTAGCCAAACCACTTACTTGAGTATGATAAACAGTAGCAATTTGATGATTAATATGATGTTTCTTTAATAATTTCTCAATTATTGTATTTCTAAAATGACTTCCTCCACCTGTTATGATCACTCTCGGCATCCCAAATCTGTAAAATATGTTCATTCTTAAAAACCTTGCAACACTTTGAGCATAACATTGAGGTAAATCAACAACATATATTCATTTGGATACATAGATTATTGCTATCAATATATATAAATTTCTGAAAGATGGTAAAATTGGTCCCATGAAATGTAATCCGAAACACAAATATTTCAACTTCCAATACATACTCGAGAGGCTGCTCATTTCTCCTAGAATAGTTGCCTACACGTTGACACTGACCGTAAGTTTTGATACATGCATTAACAACTCTAAAGATTGTAGACCAATAAAAGCCAGATTGCAAAATTTTGTATGTTGTTTTATCAACACCAAAATGTCCCCAAAAATTAGAATTACGACATCTTTGGATTATTTCATAAGTTTCTTTTAAAGGCACACATCTTTTAATAATTAGATCCTTTCTTTGTTTATATAAAAATGGTTCATCCCAAAAAATAAGTCTTAGTTTCAGATAAAAACTTCCTTTTCTATTGGTATGTCAGACCATATGGTATAATATCACTGACAATAAAGTTTACAATGTCGACATACCATGGAGCACACCACACATTAATATTAAAAGTTCTTCATCTGGAAACTGTTTATTAATTTACTTTTCAAAGTAGAGTGATTTATCTAATCCAAACTTGGACAGATGATCAACAATTTTATTATCAGCTCCCTTTCTATCTACTATTTTAAAGTCAAATTCTTGCATAAGAAGAATCCTTCTTACGAGTCTTTGTTTTGCATCTTTTTTTTTCATTAAATATTTAATAGCAGAATGATCTGTATGTACAACACATTTTGTTCCAATTAAATATGATCTAAATTTATCAAAATCCTATACTATTGTTAATAACTCTTTCTTAGTTATGGTATAATTTATAAACTCTAAGTTGGTATCATTTACTATTATTTTTTTTAAATTGGACTACCATACTTCTACACCAAAATTTTAGTAACTCCTACAGAAACTCATATACATCATCTACTTCTTTAGTTTTTAAAGATTGAAAGGTCACTTGAGGACAAGTAACATTTTATGTTCGGGGATTTTGATGCACTTAAAATATATAGCATTTTTATACACATTTTTATACCTATATTTGAGATATTACGCTTTAATGAAAGTTATTTGTGTGTTTATGTTTCAAGTACAATCAAATGGATGAAAAATGCTAAAAGGAGTGAAAAAGTTTCAAATTTGGAGCAAAAATGATGAAGGTGCCGAAATGAACTAGGGCGCCCAGCACTGGCATCTATGAGCCAGAGAGATGGGCCTAAGCACCAGGTGCACCACGCTTAAGCGCCAAAAGTAGTTATTTGATGATTCGTTGAATTTAGATGAATTTTTTAAGAGANGTCAAATTTGGAGCAAAAATGATGAAGGTGCCGAAATGAACTAGGGCGCCCAACACTGGCATCTATGAGCCAGAGAGACGGGCCTAAGCACTAGGTGCACCACGCTTAAGCGCCAAAAGTAGTTATTTGATGATTCGTTGAATTTAGATGAATTTTTTAAGAGATTTTTGAAGCAACCCATGGTAAAAATGTGGGAAATAATCCATGGGCATGAAAATTCATTAAATTGGCTTTTGAAAGGAGGAACTTCTAGAAGGCCCATTGAATGGANGAAGAGGTTTTTGAAGCAACCCATGGTAAAAATGTGGGAACTAATCCATGGGCATGAAAATTCATTAAATTGGCTTTTGAAAGGAGGAACTTCTAGAAGGCCCATTGAATGGAGACACACTTTGATGTGACACCAAGGCACCTTTTGGATTTTTATTAAAGAAGACTTGGATCATCAAAGGAAGAGGCTAGTCATTAGACATCCACAACCATCATTCATCCAAGTAACAACCGCCACTTACTATTTTTTTGAGTGTTAATTTGTATTATGAGTGAAGAGAAATTAAAGGAACTTCAAGACATTTACAGGAAAGAATTTGAGATAAGTGTTTATCTTTGTGACTACAGATGGTTTTAATTTAGATTTCTTGTTTGTGTGCGTGATTTGTACTTTTAAACTCATGTGTGGTTGTGTTTTCTTCAAGGATTCTGAGTAGNTTATTTTTTTTTTAGTGTTAATTTGTATTATGAGTGAAGAGAAATTAAAGGAACTTCAAGACATTTACAGGAAAGGATTTGAGATAAGTGTTTATCTTTGTGACTACAAATGGTTTTAATTTAGAGTTCTTGTTTGTGTGCGTGATTTGTACTTTTAAACTCATGTGTGGTTGTGTTTTCTTCAAGGATTCTGAGTAGTTTTCTTTATCTCTTGCCTTAAAATGATAATTAATTAAGTATCAAAAGGAAGTTGTGTGAAGTATTAGACTTTAATCTTGGAAGAATTTGTGATGATTTGAAACCTTGCACTTCATTTACTTCTTGGTTTAACCAATAAAGATGTTAATACCTACTGTGAGAAAATGTAAGATCTGAGATGAAATTGTCTTAGATAACATATGATTAAAATCACATATTGATTTCATAGATGATAATGTAGTTCATGGGGTTGAGTGCAAATATATAGGGAAATAAACTTTTTAAGGGAGTAGAATTACAGGACTTTAGAGTGATAGGCTAATGCCCCTAATTTGAATTATAGTTTTAGGTTTTGATGTGAGATTTTACCCCTAGGTAGAGGGAGAAGAGGGAAGTCTAGAGTGGGTGCTAGTATCTTCCTTACCTAACCGGTCTTCAAGGCTATTCAAACTATAGATTAGCCAATGTTCTTTATAGCATCCATAGTAAGGGTAAAGAATATTATTGCTCCTATTTGACACAACACATTTAACATACTTCCAAACATAATTTTTTTACTTATTACTGATTCATGATAAAGAAAAAAAATTACTTATAATGCCTTCATCTTGCAAATATTTAGTTAAGTTAATTAGTTTCTTATTTTATTTTCATAAACCAAAACTTACAAAAAGTATCAAATTTTCATCCCTATTATAACATCTTAAGTTTAAGTAAGAATATTTTGCTAAGTAGATTTTTGTCATCTAAACTTTCTAGTTTTTTTAAAGTGCATATTGCAGTCTCTCCCATGGGTTCAATGTTTGGGGCTTAATAAAAAACTCCTATATTACTTGATAACGATATGTATACTCGTGTAGTATCTCAAATTTAAATCTTATAATTGTATTCTTATTTATTTCATAGTGGAAAACTTACCTAGCTTTTGCTTTGGGTCAAGGTTTTGACTTTGTTGCTAATTAAAAATAATTATTATGGAAATTAAGCATATAATCACATACATCACATTTCATATCTATATAGAAAGTCAGGATCAAGTTTTTGGTGCCGTTGTCGGGAAAAGAAGATTTATTAAATATAAAAATCTTCAAAAAAGAAGTTCTTAGAAAGCAAAAATTTCTATTTTTACAAGTCCTATTTAAACTTTAAGATTTATCATAGGAATATTTTGGTGTTGTTTTTATATTAAGATCTTATTTGTGAGTTTTTATTTTTATTTTTATTGTTATTTTTTTTTATTTTATGTGTTTTATAGTAATGTATGCTTAATTTAGGTTCCACAAGACTTGCTCCTTACTATTCTGAATTCGAAAAAACTATTAGAAAAAAATAAATAATTAAAAATTACTAAAAATTTTCAAGAAATGGCAAATCAAAATAATTAAAATGCTAAAGAGTTTAGACCTTTAAGAGATTATACAAACCCTACGGTAAATGAACTTCATTGTAGGATTCAAAAACCCGCAGTAGTGCCTAGTTCATTTGAGCTTAAATCCGCTTTTATCTAAAAGGTATCAAATAATCGATTTGGGGGAGCACCAACTGAAGATCCAAATTTACATATTCCAAATTTTCTAGAATTGTGTGCTACATTTAAATATGATGGTGTATGAGATTATGCTATAACACTTAGATTATTTCTTTTCTCACTGAGGGAAAAAGCTAAAATATGGTTACATTCGTTATCACCAGGCTCTATCAGAACTTGGGGTGATTTAGAGCATAAATTCCTTGGTAAATATTTTTCACCATAAAAAATTGCAAAGCTAAAAAAATATATTACAACTTTTTGCCAGNTTTAGAGGACTTTAGAGTGACAGGACAAAGCCCCCAACTAAGTTTATTATTTTAGGTCTTGATACAAGATGTTAGTCTTCAGGTAGAGGGAGAAGAGGGAACTCTAGAGTGAGAGCAAGTATCTTCCTTACCTAGCTCGTCTTCAGGACAATTCAAACTATAAATTAGCTAATGTTCTTTATAGCATCTCTAGTAAGGGTAAAGAAAAATATTGTTCCTACTTGGCACAACACAATTTGTACTTCCACAACAAAAATTCTTATACTTATTATTGATTCATGATAAGAAAAAAGATAGTTATTTATATTGCCTTCATATTACAAATATCTAGTTAAATTTATTTAGCTGTTTACTTATTTTCAATTATAAAAAATTACAAAAAAAATTGAACTTTCATTCATATTATAACATTTATAGTTTGAGTAGGAATACTTTTTAAAGTAGAGCTTGTTATCTAATTTGTTCTTAAAAATTTGTAGTACTCCTTGTGTGTTCGATATTCAAGGCTTCATCAAAAAGTCTTATATTTCTTGATAATGATACGTATACTTCCGTAGTATCATAATATTTAAATATATTAGTTGCACTCTTATTTGCTTCGGAGTCAAGTTTTTGGTTTCATTGTAAAGAAAGAAATATAAAAAAAGAATATTGAGAATTTAACCACACATACTTCGTAACAGTGTCATAAAAGTCTGAAACACCTTTGCATAATCATGTTGAGCAATTTAAGCCCTAACCCGCATTAGGATCTTAGATTGTCATTTGTTACGACTTAAATCCTTCTATATTCCAAGCTATTTGTATGACTGTGTCATGTAAATGTAAGCCCTAATTAAAAAATTGGAAGGATGAAACATTTAANGTAAATAACAAGCAGAATAACCCATATTCAAATTATTATAACCTAGGTTGGAAGAACTATCCCAACTTTAACTGGAATAATACTTCGAGTGGTAATAATCAGCAATGGGAAAACATCTAAGTAAACCCATTGGGAAACTAAAACAACTAAGGAAACATTAATTATAGACCAACTTATCCTCCAAGTTTTAATAGTAATTCACAATTTAATGAGAAGAAGTTATTTATAGAAGAAGTGTGCTACAAACGGGAAATCATAAATAAAGTCAAGAGCTATAATTAGAAATATTCTTAATTAGTTGGGACAAATAGCAAATTCATTAAGTAATAGATCCCAAAGAACACTTCCTAGTACTACAGAAGTAAATCCTAAAGACCAGAATAAAGAGCATGTAAAAGTCGTTCAACTTATAAGCGGAACAGAATTGGATGGTAGAGTTAAATAAGAGATTGCAGCAGAGAGAGAAGAGATTGAAGAACCAAAAGAAGATGCTTCAAAACGTTTAGAGAGACCTATTTCTACACTTAAAGTTGACTTGGAAAAACCAACACCTCCATTCCCTCAGAGGCTCCGACAATAAAAGTTGGATAAATAATTTTCAAAATTTATGGAAATTTGTAAGATGCTTAAAATTAATATTCCATTTACTTAAGCTTTGGAACATATTTCAAGATATGTGAACTTTAGAAAGGATATTCTTAAAAGAAAATGATGTTTGAAGAAAATGAAACTGTTGCACTTAGGGAGGAGTGCAACACTATAATTCAGAAAAAGCTTCATAAAATGCTTAAAGGTCTTGGTAGGTTTACAATTCCATGTGTAATGGAAGATAAATTTATGTGAAGCTTTATGTGATTTTGGTGCAAGCATCAACCTTATGTGTGTTCGACACTTTTTTGTTTGTTGGGGGTTGTCTATTGGAAGCTGTCAACAGCCGGAATTGGAATCCTGTCCCTCGCTTCTGAAAGATATTTTAATTTACATATGTAACTGATCCCATATATTTCAAAGTTTAGATGAAAGTGAACTAAACCTCAAGTTATGTATCTATCTTGAAAGATAAACACAAGACTTGAGGGTGAGGCTTGACCAAAGAAAAATATGTTGAGATTTTCATACCTATTTTACACTAATTTTGATGATATTACACTTTAAAGAAAGGTACTTTTGATGTTTTGTTGCAGGTATGATGAATTATGGTCATTGGAGAAAAAAGATGCAAAAAGGAGCAAATTTGGAGTGAAAAGGACAAAAATATGAAGATTTGAACTAGAACACCGACAGTGAGATTTTCCCGAGAGATCAGATCAAATATTTTAGAAGGCCTGCCGACGGCGCCCTCGAGCCCGCCGACTATGTGATCGGTGGTTAACTCAACAAGTGCACTGAATGTGGACGATTTTTGAAGGGATGCTTAGGTAACTCTTAGGAAAACTCTTCTACAACTTTAAAAGAAGATTTTGGCCAAAAATTGAGAAGGGGGGAACAACATCCAAGAGGTTCTAGTAGTGTGTAGAGAGTTTAATTTAGGGTTAGATTGTGAGGAATTCTTCGAGAGTATGTAAGAGTGGAGGGAAAGTGAGAGATTTCTTCCTCCATGCCGCTTTGAAGAAGAATTTTGTGTGTTGTAAAGAAAGGAAGAGATTTGGAGGAACTTTGAGGAGTTTGCTTGGAGAGGAATTAGAGATAAGTGTTATTTACTTACTGTAGTTTGTATGACTTTGCTTTTATATATAAATTTTGAGTTTTGTCGTATCTTCCCCATGAGTTCTGAGTAGTTTTCTCTGTCTTTCTCCTTGTCTTAAGATTTTGTGAAATGGTGATTTGAATTGGTTGAACCTTGAAAATATTAAAAAAATTGTGATGATCTTTTCACTTTGATCATAATTTACTTTCAATCTGGTTAAATGATTTGTTAAAATATGTTGAGTTTTACAACTAAAGTAAAGATTACATCCAAATTTCAGGGAGGTCAAAGCCCTTGGATGTTGGTTGCAAATAAATAGGGAAGTGAAATTNTATTTTATGTGTTTTATAGTAATGTATGCTTAATTTAGGTTCCACAAGACTTGTTCCTTACTATTCTAAATTTGAAAAAACTATTAGAAAAAAATAAATAATTAAAAATTACTAAAAATTTTCAAGAAATGGAAAATCAAAATAATTAAAATGCTGAAGAGTTTAGACTTTTAAGAGATTATACAAACCCTACGGTAAATGAACTTCATTATAGGATTCAAAAACCCGCAGTAGTGCCTAGTTCATTTGAGCTTAAATCCGCTTTTATCTAAAAGGTATCAAATAATCGATTTGGGGGAGCACCAACTGAAGATCCAAATTTACATATTCCCAATTTTCTAAAATTGTGTGCTATATTTAAATATGATGGTGTATGAGATTATACTATAACACTTAGATTATTTCTTTTCTCACTGAGGGAGAAAGCTAAGATATGGTTACATTCGTTATCACCAGGCTCTATCAGAACTTGGGGTGATTTAGAGCAGAAATTCCTTGGTAAATATTTTTCACCATAAAAAATTGCAAAGCTAAAAAAATATATTACAACTTTTTGCCAGNGACCAATAAAGTTGTTAATACCTACTGTGAGAAAATGTAAGATCTGAGATGAAATTATCTTAGATAACATATGATTAAAATAACATATTGATTTCATAGATGATAATGTAGTTCATGGGGTTGAGTGCAAATATATAGGGAAATAAACTTTTTAAGGGAGTAGAATTACAGGACTTTAGAGTGATAGGTTAATGCCCCTAATTTGAATTATAGTTTTAGGTTTTGATGTGAGATTTTACCCTTAGGTTGAGGGAGAAGAGGGAAGTCTAGAGTGGGTGCTAGTATCTTCGTTACCTAACCGGTCTTCAAGGCTATTCAAACTATAGATTAGTCAATGTTCTTTATAGCATCCCTAGTAAGGGTAAAGAATATTATTGCTCCTATTTGACACAACACATGTAACATACTTCCAAAACATAATTTTTTTACTTATTACTGATTCATGATAAGGAAAAAAAAATTACTTATAATGCCTTCATCTTGCAAATATTTAGTTAAGTTAATTAGTTTCTTATTTTATTTTCATAAACCAAAACTTACAAAAAGTATCAAATTTTCATCCCTATTATAACATCTTAAGTTTAAGTAAGAATATTTTGCTAAGTAGATTTTTGTCATCTAAACTTTCTAGTTTTTTTAAAGTGCATATTGCAGTTTCTCCCATGGGTTCAATGTTTGGGGCTTAATAAAAGACTCCTATATTACTTGATAACGATATGTATACTCGTGTAGAATCTCAAATTTAAATCTTATAACTGTATTCTTATTTATTTCATAGTGGAAAACTTACCTAGCTTTTGCTTTGGGTCAAGGTTTTGACTTTGTTGCNTAACATTTTCACCAAGAGTTCCTTCAAAAACCCCTACAAAAATTCATCCAAATTCATTAAATTTTCAAAAAACTAATTATGGCGCGTAAGCGCGAGATCTTTGTCACTTTGACACGGTCTTCTATATTTTCCTGGTGCTTAAGCCCTAGTCTTGGATGCTTACACACCACAGTTCATTTGTACACCTTTCTTTTTGCTCCAAATTTGATCCTGTTTCACTCCTTTCACGTTCTTTCATCCATTTGGATGTATTTGAAAGAAAAAACACAAATACCTTCCATTAAAGTGCAATATCCTTAAAAATAGGTATAAAAATGTGTACATAAATGCTATATATTTTAGGTGTATCAAAATCCCCCGAACTTAAAACGTTACTTGTCCTCAAGTGACACTCTGATCTTTCAAAATCAAAATATGTAGATTATGTAAATGAAATTCTTTAGAGTATTCTAAAATTTTTATTTAAAAATATACTAGTCAAACTTAAAAAAAAATTTAGTAAATGAGACCAACTTTGAGTTTAAAAATCTTTAATGTAAAGAAATCAGTTAATATGAGTTCTTATCTAGCTACGAAATACTTGTAAATTCTCCAAATATATAGTTTAGGCATTCTATCTTCTCTACTTAATTTTTTCTTAATAATAATTATGCTTACTATATATCCTTAAGCTTAAGAGTTTTTCAAGTCTTATACTTTAAAAAAATTAGATGTGGAACCAATTTTTAATTAGGCACTAATCCTCA
>JXCR01109881.1:7086-22399 GCA_002079205.1 Phalaenopsis hybrid cultivar
ATATCAGATTGAAGATTTTTCTGAATATCAAGGTATGTATGTTGCAAAGATGCGTCATTATTTTATGCTGTTCCTTCAGTTATGATTATTGGTCACAATATTGCATGATTATAATACCAACATATATTGCATCTATTAGCCTGGAATTTAAATCATATATTTATGCAAAGAGTTTTGCTTCTTGGGATGCAATAATGCTGGATATGTTCTAGTATTCATAAAAAGTTTTGTCAAATTTACATTTCAAAGTGTTACATTAAATGTCAAGGGAAATCACCTATATTCAATACTGATACATACATACATACATTTTTTTTAAGGAAATTGCCAGAGGCTATTATACGTGCCTCCAGCCATTCCTAATGTGCTTAACAATTCGAGTACCACCTCCTTAAGGTCAATTGTGTCAGAGGATATTTGAACCCTTAAGAGGGGACTTACACCGAGGATGCCAACCAATAGACCGAAGTACGTGTGTGTGTGTGTGTGCGCGCGCGCGCGCGCTCTATTTGCATTTCTACTTGTGTAGCTAGATCTCTGTGTGTCTGTGTGTGCGTGCGCGCGCGCTCTATTTGCATTTCTACTTGTGTAGCTAGATCTCTTCAATTGTATTGTAATCACTGTTTTGGATAAATTTTTATTTTGAAATTTATCAATTCAGATAAGTTATTTTGGACATTGTTGGCATAGCCGTTGAATTTAATCGCTTTTTTGACGTCTATCAAATTTTAGTTCAATGATCGTCTGATCTTCAGAATCAATCATTATATTATCATTTAATAAAATAAGATTTTAAGTTTCTTTGTGGGTGTGCCAATGTCACATCCCTGGCCCTCAATCTCGTTAATCTCATGGGACTAGTGACCAACTGTTTTGATTGAATGAACACATGAACCGAGGGAAATAATATAAATTAGAACTTATTAAAAATACTTTGAACGCATCCTTTTACACTATTCATAAAGTTTCTCATACACTATATTTATTTGTTATATAAACCGAACATTGAACAAGACCTCTTGTCACTCCTCATCCCATTATTTTTTTTGCATCTGAAAATAAATAAATTATAATGGTAGGGTGAGTTCACATCTTAGCATATAACTTGTAATCTAATAACAAACATGTTTAAGGCCCGTTTGGGGCAGCTTATTTGGTGCGGTGATGTTTTGAAAACGCATCTGACCTGTTTGGGTAAAGTGCAGCTTATGCGTTTTGAAAATGCTGAAAACATCGTTTTCACATATAGGTGCGGTGACAACTTTCTACCAGTGGTCTGACTTTTTCAAAAAAATAAAAATTTGTAATAAGCACTGCATAAAAACACTAAAAACATCGTTTTCATTCCGCACCTATCTAGGTGTTGTGTAGCATTCTAGCAGCGGCCTGATTTTTTCAAAAAAATAAAAATTTGTAATAAGCACTGCACCTAGTTTATCAACAGATTATTTTTAATCAGCTTATCAACAGATTATTCAATAAATTATTTTATATTACAAACTGGCAGTTGTCTTTCAAAGAAGGTTCATTTATAATAATTATTATTATTTAGTAAAATCTTGTACTTGAATCATTACAATGCATGCACTTATTATACTAGAATCATAGTTTGAACTTTAAATATTATTATTATTTTTTACTGACATCATCATATCACATAACATCATGACCTATTATGTTTTAACCTATCTGAATTTAGCATAGTAGTTTTATCCTCCATACTACCCTATCATACAACATTGCTTTTTCTCTTTTATCCCACCAGATCCATTGGCATGATGATTTTTCCATAATAATTAACGTATTAACTCTTATTTGATATAATAGATATGTACCCTAAACATCGAAGGAGACAACTTATCTAATTATTGCTACATGTATTCATTGTCATTTTCTCTTTCTTTTTCCGTCAAAATAATGCCACAACTATTCATAATGACTTAGCTATAACATCATTAACATATAACATTTCTACATGATTATTGCATAAAATTTCATGTGCATAATAGAAAATGAGCAAGTAATCCATTTTGAAAAAATTAAAATTCATTAAACATTTATAGTTATATTTCACATATTATTGTGGTTTGGAATTATTAGTTATGAACTTTGATATCTGATAGGAAGTTAATTGAAATTTTTGGAAAGTTCATAAACATCAAAAATGAATTTAATTCTTTATTAGCCATTAATAAAATCATAATGAACATAACATTTAATATAGACTTCACAAATTATTTCATGTGAATTATTCAAGTAAATTTATAACATTTCATAATATTTTTCAAACTCTATCATATTTTTTAAACTCTCGTATGAAAAAAAAAATTATTTAAAATTATTTTGCTATAGGGCAAAAGTTTGAGCTTTATATTGATTGGTTATACATTTGTCTTTTATGATTGTACATATGATTGAATCATATGTATGAATGACAATCATATATACAATCAATTAATTTTTGCATGCTAATTATATAAGACTTATTTAATGTATATCATATCTAAAACATAAACTAATATTATAATAATTTTGTATGGTAATTTCTATTATATAATGGTGGTTAATATAATGAATTGTGATAGGGTTTAGACTATAAAAAGAATTGCAAATGTATCCATCATTTCAACCAAACTAGGTCCATTAGTTGAGTTTGACTTTGACTCAAATTTGATCCTACCCGACTGGTCTAAATTTAGGCCAATCCATGTTATATGAGTCAAACTCCTGGACCCATAGCGTGCTTGGGCCAAACCTACATACATTATGTTCACCCATTTATTATACTAGTTGCCAAAAGATGAGATGTTCAAAAATTCAGTTATCAATGATTTTTCCTCATTTAAAATAAAGAGAAAAAAGATTTGGCTATTGGAGGCACTGTACCTAAGAATCGAAAATCATAGAAGAAGCTCAATGTTGAATCTTCCTTGCAACAACGAATAGTTGAAAAAGAAAATGGGAGGTTGAAGCGATGATTGATGACTTATTTCAAGCTGGTTGATCAATTAAAAATTGACAAGTGTAAAGGATATGAGTCAAGTATGTGGACTTATCAACTTGTAAGTGCAAAGATAAGACAACGATGCCAATAAAATCTATAGTTTTATTGCTTGTAGTTAGTTTAGTAGCCTACAGTTTAGTTTAGGTTATCATGCAACCCAATTTAGTAAGGAAAATATTTTATCTAATTTATCTAGTGTTGAACTGGAACCAAACTTAATGATATACTTATCAACCGTGGCCCAAATTTTTTAGTTAAATTTATACTAAATTATTGTGGCTAGTCTAAAGTTAGCACCCCAACTGTTACACGAGGAAATGAAGCTTAAAAAATATTGTAAATTATGCTTAAAAATTTTATGTTATTTTAATTTATAGTATGAACTATGATGCACTATGGGAATAGCGTACATCATTGATTTTTTTTTGAAACTGGGTGTTGAGCTCAATCTCAAGGGTTAATATTTTGCTACCACAATTTTGGTCTCAGAATTGCAATAAAACCAACCCATTGCATTAACTTCTTGGAACTCTTAGCTTCAACGTTCTTTTCTTCCTTCGTTTTTTACCACCCATTTATCGTTGTGCTTCTCCATTTTCAATCTCTTCCCTTTCTTTCCTTAGCATCTAGTCCTTCATTTTTGATATTTTTTTGTCCTTTAATCCTCTCCATGCCAGGTCTCCTCCTCTTTCCTCTATCTACCTCTTGATCAATCTTTTTTCCATTTCATTTCCTCCTTCTATTTTTTCATCATTGATCTTCCTCTTGTTGGCCTCTCTTTTGATCTTCAGTGGCATTCCCTTCGCATGCTCCTCCTAGATCATGACTCCTACAATATTCAACAATCAAGTTCATATTTCTTTAGTAAGGTCTTCGAACTCTTGTAAATATCTTTTTTTTTTGCATGCTTATTATTAAACGAAATTATTTTGTATATTGTTAGTCAATTCCTATGTTAATTAATTTTAATTTATTTGCTCATTTTGATTTTATATTTGTAGATGGTATTTAATGATGATAACCCAAAATAGGAATTTAAGATACTTATTTTAGATATGCTATTGGAATTTAGTGGGTGTGGGCTACAAGCCTACAAACGATTTATATTTGCGATTGTGTTGGCAATTAAGTTGAACTGTTTGTGCAATAAGCTCTTGGTGACCGATGTTGCAACCACTTTGGCTGCAACCTCATATTATTTAGTCCACTATGGCAGGTATATACAAGTTATGTCAGGTACATATAAGCCTAATTCATGAAGTCATTAGGTTTATATAAGCCTATCCAATTCTCTCATTATTTTGTGGAGTGGCCATGAATTATGGGAGCCAAGATATAGCGCCCACTAAAAAGGCGCATTTTTCCTCTAATTTTTCGTTGGTACAACCCGTTCATTATAACTTAGTGGCTTGTCAATTTAGCAAATATTTTATTTCAGCTAAAAATTTGCTCATACACTCATTTCAGTACTGTCAATCTTTTTGAGTAGTTAATCGTAATATATTTTTATCTTGTCGGGCGGTTAAAACTTGTTACAATCATAACTATTAAATTACTGCAAAATATAGCTTGACAATAACAAAATGAGATCACTTTAAATTAAAATTGAAAGGAGCATGTTTGGAATGATTATATAGAAGTAAGGACCATAAGTGCAATATATTAAATGTGGAAAGAATCTGGATGGCTTAATAAAAGTATGCTACATGGGTGTCCATGAAAAAACACATTCTACTAGCTTATATTGTTCCAAGTAGAGAAACTTCTATTTATACATCTCTCTCTCTCTTTCTACTTCTAAGACATTTTGAGATTCAAACCAAGCTAGATAACCCATATTGCTTAATGATGCGTTTACAGGTGGGAAATCTTGATTCCCCAAAACTAAATAAATCATAATTGTTCTTCCATGCCATAGAATAGAAATCTCTAACATATATTTTCATTAGCCTTCTATTAACTACACTAATGTTTAATCCTCCGGTGTGATACCTTCTCTTATCAGCCTGATGCTCTTTCAAAGCTGACATGAAAATTTGAATTTTTAATCATGTAATATGCTCTGTTACCTTCTATGGTGGAGCATTCATTGAAAAGAATATTCTATGCCTTCTTATATGACTAGATGAGTTTGCCAGCCTCATACCTTCATCTACATTTATTATTTGGGGAATTTAATACATACCTCTCAATTCCATTGTTTTTACATATGCAACTCTTGAACTTCAATTTTCACATACATAGCAGGGGCGGAACTGGCTCTACATACATGCCACCTTACCATGCATAAACGTGTATTTTTACATCTTAAAAGTTGAAGTGTTGATATTTTTGAGATTTATGTATTTTACATCTTAATTGTTACATATCTCATTGTTGTCTTTTATCCAATTATTGTAGATGTTGAGATCTACAAGATGATAGATGGAGTGAGAATTTTTGCTTTTTCTAACAATTTTGAAGCTCAATAAAGTATGTTTGGTCTGGTGAATAGTTGAATAGAGCCTTATGGCTTCAATTCAAGTGAGAAAAAAAAAACAATTATGAGAAGTTAACCTTCTGAATTTGAGTGATTACCCGATCAAATTACTAATTAGAAGTGAAAAAAAGTTACTTTAGCTTGTGTCATGCAACTAAATTTTCTTATTAGTTTTCAATAATAATAAGCATTGAAATATCAGAGATGATTGTAGAAAGACAAATCCTTTCATAAGTTGAAATCATCAATGAGGTGATCCGACATAAGGGGTGACATATTTTCCTTTCTGCGCAAGCTTAAGTGCGACCATGGATGTAGGTGTATGAGCTTGCAGGATGAATATTAGCTAAGTATTTGAGAAGCTTAAGGTACACACATCAATACTCGTTAAGTATTTTCTTTTATATCAAGTAAAGTGCCAAAATAGCCCCCCCCTCATTATTTACATCGAGTCATCTTAGTCTAAGAGTTTATGAAAGTGATAAATTAGTTATCAGACTATCTTAATATGCGCTTAAATAGTTCTCAATAAGGATTATTTTAGCCCGCGTTTAAGAAGAGGATTAAATTAGTTTTTTTTTTAATAAATTTTAGGACTAAAATGCCCCGTCACAAAGAGCACGATGACTATTTTTACGAATATATTTTGGCTATTGGCTTTTTATTTCAGTTCTAATTTTCTGCGAAATTGCTAAAAATGTAATAAAAGTCTTTCCTATCTTCCAACATTTTTTCTCTGGTTTTTTTTTTTTTTGACCTTTTGTTTGTCATTGAATTTTGCTTTTAATGTTCTCGATATGTTAGAATTTGGATGGTTTCAAAAAAAACTTTGGGATATTTATGTACATGCCACACAATTCTTATTTATTCTAACACAGTAAATTTGATATTTATATTTATTGATGCGTTCTTGAAATTTGCGGCGGCAGAGTAATGAATTATCGTTTTAACGTTACACGAGGATTCTACACACACTCAGATGAAAGTGGAAAAACCAGTGATGACACCAGAAGTTTTTACGTGGAAAACCCGTAAAAGGGAAAAAAACCACGGGGTCTGGCCCAATTATAAAAATTCACTATGAGTTGATGATTACAGAGGTCCTTTGTCACACATACGGGAAAAAGTTATTAGCTTTCCAAGTTACAATGCCGACTGACGGTCGACGGAGGTCGGCGGTGATCCATGATAGTCGACGACAATTGATGACGAAAGGTAGTAGTTGATGGATGTTAGCGGTGGTCGACGATGGTCGAAGGAAGTCGGTGGTGATCGACGGTGGTCTAAGGTAGTTGGCGGTGGTCGTCGACGGTCGGCGGTGGTCGACGAAGGTCAACGATGACTGAGATGATTTGGACTTGAGCTCTTTCTCAATGCCTCAAGTTCTCTCTCAAGCCTCCCTCTTGAGGATGATAAGCTACCATACCCCTGGAAGACGAGCTCAAGAGGCAAGTCTCGATGAAAAGCTAGTTGTGGACAGGGTCATCACTAGAAATACTCCATGAGAGCAAGTGGTTGACAGGGTCTCCACTCAAAGACCTCAGAAGGCTACAAGCCTNCTTAGCGTTACACGAGGATTCTACACACACTCAGATGAAAGTGGAAAAACCACTGATGACACCAGAAGTTTTTACGTGGAAAACCCGTAAAAGGGAAAAAAACCACGGGGTCTGGCCCAATTATAAAAATTCACTATGAGTTGATGATTACAGAGGTCCTTTGTCACACATACGGGAAAAAGTTATTAGCTTTCCAAGTTACAATGCCGACTGACGGTCGACGGAGGTCGGCGGTGATCGATGGTAGTCGACGACAATTGATGACGAACGGTAGTAGTTGATGGATGTTAGCGGTGGTCGACGACGGTCGACGATGGTCGAAGGAAGTCGGTGGTGATCGACGGTGGTCTAAGGTAGTTGGCGGTGGTCGTCGACGGTCGGCGGTGGTCGACGAAGGTCAACGATGACTGAGATGATTTGGACTTGAGCTCTTTCTCAATGCCTCAAGTTCTCTCTCAAGCCTCCCTCTTGAGGATGATAAGCTACCATACCCCTCGAAGACGAGCCCAAGAGGCAAGTCTCGATGAAAAGCTAGTTGTGGACAGGGTCTCCACTCAAAGACCATAGAAGGCTACAAGCCTCAGAAGACACATGTACACTCAATGACCTCAGAAAGCTACAAGCTTCAGAAGTCACATGTACACTCAAAGACCTCAGAAAACTACAACCTCAGAAGACACAGATACATCAAAGACCTCAGAAGGCTACAAGCCTCAGAAGTCTTTGATGTACCTGTGTCTACTGAGGCTTATAGCCTTCTGAGGTCTTTGAATGTACCTGTGCCTTCTGAGGCTTGTAGCCTTTTGAGGTCTTTGAGTGGAGACCCTGTCACCACTTTCTCTCATGGAGTCTTTCTAGTGAGGGCCCTGTCCACAACTAGCTTCCCATCGAGACTTGTCTCTTGGGCTCGTCTTCCAGGGGTATGATAGCTTCTCATTGAGTCTTGCCTCTTGGGCTTAATGTTTAGGAGAACCATATCTTCCAATAGACTCTTGCCTTTTGGGCTCGACTTTTAGGGGTATGGTAGCTTCTCTTCCTCAAGGGGACTTTCTACACAAAAATCTTTTGGGAGAAAAATAAGAAAATTTCATTGAAATGATATTTTAAAGCAACATAATAATTTTGCTAAAATAAAATTAAGAGTTTATAAGCCAGTCTTTTACTCAGATAATATGAGTTGGAGTTATACTTCTCATTCGATAATTCCAACAGTTCTCTTTTAGTTCCCCTCACATTGTTCTTGTAAGTAGCGACCTAGGTGACCTTGGCGTATTAGATGTTCAATTTCTTCCTTTAATTGAAAACATCTCTCTGTTGAATGTCCTTTTGCACGATAGAAATGATAATATTGAGACTGGTCTCCACCATCTGGATTTCTTAACGACTTTGGCCACTTTACAGTCTCTTCATCATTGATTGTCATTAAGATGTTAACACGTGACGTGTACTTTTTTTCTGATCGTTGCTCACGATTCTCTTGTGGCTTAAACTTTTTTCATTGTGAGATTTCATTATCTTTGGTCGTTATGGTCCCCAATTTACTTAGTAAGAGAAGATAGTCGACCTAACATGAAAGAAGTATTCTTGTCAGCTGCCATGAGCTGTTTCACCTAAGAGATCTTTGTAGATTCGATATGGATATTTGTCTAAAGGAACAAATTTAAGTCGTCCTTAGCTAAAAAAAGATTTTGTGTCAATCAATTTTATATTTAGGATTCACCACTGAAATGGTAGAATGATGTTGTGGAACATGCGAGTTGCCGTCGTGATTGTAATATAATGTTGTCATTTGGCGGCAACCACCCGATCATAGGGCTTTGATCGTGACTGTCATTTTGTGGTGTCATTTGGCAGTAGAACCACATAGATAGAGAACTTGGGTCATTTCATATTGACATGCAATTACTTTGATAGTGAATCTATTTATATATTTGAGTGTTTCAATTTTAGTTTTTTAACTATAGTAATTAAATTTTAGCTTGAATATTTGTTTTGTTACTTGGAAAATCTTGATTTAAAAGATTGACCTCTCCAGTTGAAATCCTCGATCAACATGATCATTATCGTGGATTTGAACATTTTAAAATTTTATATTTGAATTGGGGATATTTAGTTTTGTTAGTTTAAGCTTTTCAAAGTATAAGTCATGTTGACTCATATCCTTCTATGTACAAGAATCAGATTGTGTGATTTGGATTTATAAATTCTTATTTTAGGATTTGGACGTTTATTTTGAAATTATAGACTCATTGACTTTAGTCCTTAGGAGAAGGAGGATCATACTAGTTGAGCAGGACTTACAACATTGACATAAAGATAAAACTATCTGATTAGCCCGCACAACATTTTCAAACCTAGTAATTGAGTGTGTTATATATTGATTGGAGCACATGCGGGTCATTAAACTTATGTATATTGACAATTTTGGACAACTTTGCATGTCTTAAGCCAATTTATATGATTTAAAACATGGATTAAATCAAATATTGCTTTAAATGACATCTTTACAACTTTAAATTAGATAATTTTGTCTCATTTGATCATCTATACATTGATACATATATATTCACCTTGAAATATATATTTGAAAATGTTGGACAACTTTGCATGTCTTAAGGCAATTTATATGATTTAAAACATGGATTAAATCAAATATTGCTTTAAATTATATCTTTACAACTTTAAATTACATAATTTTCTCTCATTTGATCTTCTATACATTGATACATATATATTCACCTTGATATATATATTTGACAATGTTGGACAACTTTGCATATCCTAAGGCAATTTATATGATTCAAAACATAGATTAAATCAAATATTGCTTTAAATGAGATCTTTACAACTTTAAATTATATAATTTTCTCTCATTTGATCATCTATACATTGATACATATATGTTCACCTTGATTTTCTTAAAAATTGCCTTCCATTCGTTTGGAAGCATGTTGTGAATCTGGTGCTAGTGATTTAAAAGCAAACTTAGCTCCCTAGTTTAAATTGTAATACATATATGGTATGAAATTCATATGATTGATTCAAACATCAAATTAATTAAGAGCGCTTTACTTAATGCTCTCTATTTTATGTAATTGTACAAAACACGTCTATATAAATTAGAGCGAAATATACGAATAAAGTACCTCCCTCTCTTGATCATCTTTGGGGGAGGACCCCAACCCTTTGGCTTGAAAAGAAAGTATGCGGGAGAGGTATGCTCCGTCGTTTCGTATACATGTAACCATTTATCAAGTATTTTTACAAATGCAGATCTCCCACCGAAGGGGGAACCCCTACAATGAGTCGATGGTCGTCGTGATGTTAATCAACAACTGCTAGGTGGGTAGTATTCTCGTTGATATAGGGAGTTTGGTCAATGTCCTGTTTAAAATGATGTTCGATAAGATCAGCCTGAAGACCGATCCGTTGGCAGCACCAACCGGTCAATAGTTTGGATTCTTCAGGGAAAGGAAGGAGGTGTTGGGCCTCATTGCCCTAGCTACCTCTTGGGGGGAACGAGGAAAGCAACACTACAACACAAAGGATTTTCTATTTGCGAATCTCCACTGACCTACAACGTTATCTTTAGACGACCACTCCTGAACAGCTACCAGACGGTGATTTCTATCTACCATGTGGCTATAAAATTTCTGGATGACAGGGAGATCAGAGTCCGAGGGAACTTGGAGCAATTTAGAAGGTGCTATTTTCAAGTGATCTCAAAAGTTGACCACAAACCACTAAATATCAAAATCTAGAAGGAGGGGCATATTGAGACCAGTGAGGCCATCCTCCAGGTTCTTGTGTCTGATGAAGAACCCAGTAAGATCCTTTTAATCAGTGAACGCTTTGATGAAGGGTCAATAAACCAACTGATACGGATGCTCCGGAAGCATTGGGAGATGTTTGCTTGGACTACGAGAGAAATGCTTCATGTTTTAATCGATGCAACTTCTGTCAGCTGAACATTAGCCCCTACTCTCGGCCGGTCCAGTAGAACATTTGGTTGATCACCAGAACTCTGGCCGAACCAATAATGGTGGAGGTACAGAGGCTACCAGACGCTAGCCACGTCCGCGAAGTCTGGTACCCAACTTGGCTCTGAAATTTCGTGATGGTGAAGAAAGCGAACTACAAGCGGTAGATTTGCGTCGAATTCACCAACCTCAAAGCTACTAGCTCTAAGGACACCTACCTCTTGCCAAAGATTGACACATTGGTCGACGCAAAGTTAGATGCTCAGTAATGAGTTTCCTTGAGGCTTAGCTCGGCTACCACCAAATAAGAATTTACTTGACCGACATGTAAAAAATGACGTTTGTTACTACAAAAAACATATTTTGTTTTAATAATGCCCTCTGTGCTTAATAATGCTCGGGGACATATCAACGTCTGATGGATGTAATTTTTTTCTAAAAAAAAGGGAAGAATATTTTGGTGTATATTGATAATGTTTTAGTTAAGAGTAAGTTAGCTGAGCAACACATTGAAAATATACAAGAAACCTTCAGAACACTAAAAAAATTCAATATAAGATTAAACCCCTCCAACTACACCTTCGAGGCATTGACTGACAAGTTCCCCGGCTTGGATTATTTCGACCATTGATAGGTTGAGGGGTGTCAAACCTTACATTTCCCAATAAACATGTGGTCACTCATAATATTGGGTCGGTCGTTGGTCAAAGCACGACTTTCAGTCATGTCGCCCTCGATCATTTCTCCGCTGAGACTTGTTGTTGTTGTGGCCGGTGGAGGACTGATTGTCCTTCACTATCCGTGATTCACCTTGTTCTTTTCACTTTTTTGAGGGATGGTATGTGCGACTTTGACTTACCCTTTGGGGAGCCCTGAAGGTCTTCTTCGGCGAGTATGTGCTCATTCGTCATCTCCAATACCTCTGCGAAAGTAGTAGGTTTAAATAAGTTTATGTTATACTTGAACCACTTGCTTCAGACTTATCTTTTCAAAGCTATTTCAACTATATCAGGCTTTAGGTCTCTAACTTCCAACATCTTATTCTGGAAGCAGGTGATGTAGGCCCATAAGCTCTCGTTTTCTCCTTGCTTAAGGTTGAGCTAGGTGTCAGAGTCTTTCCTTGATTTTTGTACATTTGAGAAGTGAGAAACAAAGTTTTTTAAATTTGTAGTTACTTTGGATGGTTCAGTTGACAGACCGTTGAACCACCAAAGGGCCAGCTCCTTTGGGGACACATTATGGGTCGTCGATCTGGAGTAGGCCGATAGATGACTCGAGCGATGTTATGCGGTCAATCAGGTTGGCTATCCATTGGTAATAATCTTAGTGAGGGATCCTTAGCTTGGGTAGGGTTACTGTCGCTTTGATTTGGCGAATAAAAGCCCCTCCGGCGAGTGGTCAGACATATATTCACATCTGCTCTGCCCACCGCTTGTTCGCCTGTGTTAGTGTGCTGGGGCTCGCCTTGTCCCTCTATTCGCTGGTTGCTGGCTTGGTTGTGGAATAGGTGGGTTCTCCCGTGTGGCCCTTTGGGGACGGGCCTGCTGAGGTTCTATTTTCAGACGAGGCATATGGTCGTTCCTTTGGTATTGCTGCCCAGAGGACCTCAAATTCCTCCATAATAAGAGTCATTTAGGTTTGTAAGCCCTGTACTTATGCACAGGAGTTCGATTGAGTAGCATCTCTACCAGTTTCATGTGTAATATCTCTTTTTGGGAAGTTTTTCCTTCGTAGTCTTTTTCACTTCTCGTCTATGGCATGATCCACGCTCGCCCCACCACAGTTTAAGATGTTGAATGTTAAATTGTCATTTTTGAACACACCCCAAGAGTTAGAACCAGTCGAATAAGGAATGAGGGAAAGAGAGTAGAAAAAGTCCAGATTTCCTCATAGAGAAACTCGGGAGAGGTATTTTATTCGTATATTTACCTACAATTTATAAATGAATGTTTTGTACAATTAAAGAAAGAATGTAGCAGTTATGGAAACCGCTCTTAATACAATCGATGTTCGAATCAATCATATGAATTTCATGCCATATAAGTATTACAATTTGAATTTTAATATGGCGGTAATGGACTGACAGACCTGTTTGAATTCAGTCGATTGGGGCGACCGACTGAGTGACGACTGCGCCATGGCCTGGTTGATTGGTTGAGTGTCGATCTCGTGTGTCGCGACAAAAGTGGGTCAGCTGGTTGGCCGCGATCAAGGGTTTCTGTCCGTGCTCTGGTCGGTCGAGACTGCACAGTCATGTGGGTCGTTTGTTTGCTTTGAGATCGGTATAGACAGCTTTGGTTTATACAATATGTCATGTTTGTTAGGTGTGGAAAATATTTTATTTCAATGTTTTTCCACTTTTTATCCTGCCTCATTAAGATTGATGCTTTACGCATGGAAATAGATGAATGGATGGTTGAGATGCACAATCGGCTAAATCACAGCCGCCCAATCACGCACCCATTCTCTCTTACGGTGTAACTCTCGGCACAGTCGCCGTGCTCCGTGAGAAGGAGAAGAGGTGGGGGACGACGAGAGGCAAACAATCTTCAGCTCTGTGCTCTCTATCTCTAACTCCTCTGATCGATCGGAGCTGTACCAGATCTTACATCGCTCCTTTCTCGTGTCAATGGAGATGAGCACAGAGCCGACCTCCAACGGCGACGCCACCGCCGCCGCCGCTGCCAACGTCGCTGCTGTGTCCTCCAACACGAATGTCTTCAACCCGGCGGCAGCGGTTCAGACACCGANATTAACACGTGACGTGTTGAGTGGCGTGTACTTTTTTTCTGATCGTTGCTCACGATTCTCTTGTGGCTTAAACTTTTTTCGTTGTGAGATTTCATTATCTTTGGTCGTTATGGTCCCCAATTTACTTAGTCAGAGAAGATAGTCGACCTAACATGAAAGAAGTATTCTTGTTAGCTGCCATGAGCTGTTTCACCTAAGAGATCTTTGTAGATTCGATATGGATATTTGTCTAAAGGAACAAATTTAAGTCGACCTTAGCTAAAAAAAAGATTTTGTGTCAATCAATTTTATATTTAGGATTCACCACTTAAATGGTAGAATGATGTTGTGGAACATGCGAGTTGCCGTCGTGATTGTAATATAATGTTGTCATTTGGCGGCAACCACCCGATCATAGGGCTTTGATCGTGACTGTCATTTTGTGGTGTCATTTGGCAGTAGAACCACATAGATAGAGAACTTGGGTCATTTCATATTGACATGCAATTACTTTGATAGTGAATCTATTTATATATTTGAGTGTTTCAATTTTAGTTTTTTAACTTTAGTAATTAAATTTTAGCTGGAATATTTGTTTTGTTACTTGGAAAATCTTGATTTAAAAGATTGACCTCTCCGGTTGAAATCCTCGATCAACATGATCATTATCGTGGATTTGAACATTTTAAAATTTTATATTTGAATTGGGGATATTTAGTTTTGTTAGTTTAAGCTTTTCAAAGTATAAGTCATGTTGACTCATATCCTTCTATGTACAAGAATCAGACTGTGTGATTTGAATTTATAAATTCTTATTTTAGGATTTGGGCGTTTATTTTGAAATTATAGACTCATTGACTTTAGTCCTTAAGAGAAGGAGGATCATACTAGTTGAGCAGGACTTACAACATTGACATAAAGATAAAACTATCTGATTAGCCCGCACAACATTTTCAAACCTAGTAATTGAGTGTGTTATATATTGATTGGAGCACATGCGGGTCATTAAACTTATGTATATTGACAATTTTGGACAACTTTGCATGTCTTAAGCCAATTTATATGATTTAAAACATGGATTAAATCAAATATTGCTTTAAATGACATCTTTACAACTTTAAATTACATAATTTTGTCTCATTTGATCATCTATACATTGATACATATATATTCACCTTGATATATATATTTGAAAATGTTGGACAACTTTGCAAGTCTTAAGGCAATTTATATGATTTAAAACATGGATTAAATCAAATATTGCTTTAAATTACATCTTTACAACTTTAAATTACATAATTTTCTCTCATTTGATCTTCTATACATTGATACATATATATTCACCTTGATATATATATTTGACAATGTTGGACAACTTTGCATGTCCTAAGGCAATTTATATGATTCAAAACATATATTAAATCAAATATCGCTTTAAATGAGATCTTTACAACTTTAAATTACATAATTTTCTCTCATTTGATCATCTATACATTGACACATATATGTTCACCTTGATTTTCTTAAAAATTGCCTTCCATTCGTTTGGAAGCATGTTGTG